>NW_006498549.1:2151039-2164244 GCF_000471905.2 Amborella trichopoda | reverse complement strand
TCACCATTTGATCTTAGATTTGACGTCTCCAAGTATTTTATTTTTAGTTTTTTTATACAAATTGTATGAATATGAAATTTTGTACGTGTCATCATCTCATTGGAGCGCACCTATAGAAAATATTAAAAATAAGTTTTTGTTAAAATATAATAGCCAAAATACCCCTTGAAACTTTCAAGGAAATTTTGGTCATTTTATTTTATTGAAAATATTTTTCGCTAATGCGACTTTAATAGAGGAATGGACATCCAAAATTTGGTGTCAAAATAGTTTATAGAAAAAACATTAAAAGCAAAATAGTATAGAGACGTGACATTGTCATCGGGACAATCTTAGCCCTCCATTCAGACTAGACAATTGAATAAGGGGGAGGATAGAACTTCTATGTTGTAGGAGAAGCATAGAAAGCTTACCATAAATATATGTGTGTGTATGTTTATAATGGAAAAGTGGTCGCAGATGGATTGTGATACGCATTTAATCTTTTGATTTCAATGAGAAACAAAAGCGAGCCTTATCAAATTACACCCCGGAGATAGGTTGATTTCATGGTGAAAATAGCCTATTAGTTTGCCAATGGCAGTGCCCACTGATTGTGTTTGTAAAAACAAGTAGGGAGAGGACGGGAGACAAGGCAAAACAAAGAAATCACGGTGTGAAAACAATAACATAATTTCTTACTTGACAGCTAGTCCTACTGGCTTGGCATATGGAGTCAGGAACTTGAATCAAACCATCCTGAATGTGTATTGATTTGGATTTTTTTTTTGGGTGAATCAATGGGGATATCCGACCCCTACTCATTTTATTAAGAAGCCAAAAAGTTATATTGGATGGGAAATCATACAACTCTTGGTATGGGAACACTAGCAACATCAGATAAAATGAAAGGCGTTATAAAATCTAGGGGACCAGCATGCCACACAATTTCTTCATTTATAGAGACCGAATTGATAAGGATTTGCGCCAAAAAGAATTTCCTAAGAGTATCCCTTTAGCTGTCAAATGAAGTTGAAGCTCTAGAGATCGGTGCAGCAAGGTTGATCCATGTGTACGTTGTGAAAAGAAAGTATATATTATATATCTGGTTAATATGGAAGGTATATATTGAATCTATATATTTAAGAAGGGTAGATACAATATCTTGTATTTATGGTAAGCTTGGGTATGGTATAGGAAACTGTGATTTATTTCTATAATTTCTCATTTGTAATTTGTCTATAAAAGACAACTTTATATATCCATATCAATTAAATGGACAATTAGTCTCTTCAAGGAAACCTGAGTCTCTTCACATGATATCAAACCGAGGTTCATCTTAACTATGTCCATTCCTCGTCCCTGAAGCATTTTCAAGACAAGTCTGTTTCTCACCCAGTTGGTGCAATTTCTGTCGAGTCGTGTTTCGACTCTCTGCTAAGTCATGTTTCGACTCTTTGATCTATTTCTCTATTTCGAGTTGTTTCAACTCTTTGATCTGTTTCTCCTCTTTTTCTGTCTTTTGAATCCTCTGATTTGAGCCCCACCATGGGGTTGTTTCAAAACAGCCGATCAAAATTCGAGTGGGCTATTAAAAAAAAAAAAACGCGAGAGAGAAAATCGTGTAATGTTCCTAAGATCATATTCACCCTGTTCTATTTCTGTATGATCGAGTATGTTGCTTGATCATGTTTGTTCTGGTCGGCGAGCTGTTGAATCTTTCTTGGATATGCACCAAGTTATGTTGGCTCTTTCAATTGTCATTTTGTTCTCGCAGCTATCTCGACTACTTTGTCTAGAATTTTTGTCTGATTGTTCGAGCCTACTCTAATATGGCCGTCAGTTCCTAAGGATTTCAACTGTTTTGTTGTCCTTGGTGAAGATCTGAAGTTTTTATTCATTGTTGAACTCCAATTTGCCGCTCTGTTCTTGCCTTCTGTTTTTTAGTCTAGTTGATTCATCGTTGCTCCCCTGCTGATTTATGTGCTTGTTGTTCAAGCAATTTAAGTATTGTTGATTTCTGTGCTTGTTGTTCAAGCAATTTAAGTATGTACTTGAAGATCCAACTACTCGTTCCTACAATTAGTGTTTGATCTCCCGGTGCTCTCTTTCATAGCATCTTGAGTTTGAGGGGGAGTGTGAAAGGAAAGTATATATTGTATATCCAATTAATATGGAAGGTATATATTGTAATATGTATATTTAGGAAGGGTAGATACAATATGTTTTATTTATGGTAAGTTTGGGTAAAGTATAGGAAACTGTGACTTATTTCTATGTTTTCTCGTTTGTAATTTATCTTTAAAAGACAAGTATTTATATTCATATGATTAATGGAGACTTAGTCTCTTCAGAGAAACCTGAGACTCTTCACATACTTCAGGTTGAAAGTGGTTGAAGGTGTATATGGATTGTTATTGTAGTATACATGGGCTGTTTTGAACATGAATGTGCGATAAAGTACAAAAATTTGGAAAATTTCCAATACTCACCTCTACCATCACAAATGGGGTACTTATAGATTAATTCAGCCATGTCTGATCTCCTCAGGTGACTTGATATGTCAAACTCAAAAGGCATACTGTGTTGCTAGCGTCTCTCATAACCAACCCCCCTGTTGTACGCGGGTAGTTGGTTTGATCGAGTTTTAGCTCCGCCTTACAAGTATTTTGAATTTTGGCAGTCATTTTTGTTGCCATTTGGTTTGAATTTTGGGTCTTTTTAATCTTCTTTTGTGGATTTATGGATCATGGTGTCATCTTTGGTCTAATGGGAGTGTTAACACAAGCGCCAAACAATTAGAGTACCATAAGAATTATGTAGTATGAACATTAAGGAATCCAATTGTCGAAAATTAGAGTAACATAAGAATTATGTAGTCTGAACATTAAGGATTCCAATTGTCGAAAATTAAAGTAACATAAGAATTATGTAGTATGAACATTAAGGAATCCAATTGACTACAAACAACTTCCAACTATAAGATGAATGAGCAAAAGCAATGAAATCATGCATGGGAGCTTGTTTAGTACCGGCTTTGTGAAGATTAGACATGCTTCAAAAAAAGCAGTTGTATGGAGGTTGTTGCATAGACACCTGATTTCTGGAACACATTGTAAGAATGCATTTTTGACATCGAGTTCTTTAATCATCATCCTATTTCAAGTGCAAGAGTAAGTATAATTTGGATCATGCAGGACTTGATATTAGGATGAAAGGTTTCACTAAAATCAATCCCATGTTGATGTGTAAAACCTTTTGTAACAAGTGGTTCCCTGCATTGCTCAATCATGCCATTGTCATTCCTCTCGATCTTATATACCATTAGCACCCTACGATATTATAAGAGAGTGGAGGAAGTACTAAAAAACCACATATTATTTTTTAAAAGAGTAACATATTCCTCAGTCATCACGAAATACCATCTACGATAAAAGGCAACCTGTTTATAACAGATAATTCTCCAATCTATTTGTGAGAGATAGTATGTTTGAACCAGAAATCTGAATGTAACAAGCTCCATTGGTTTTTCGGTGCCACCCTAAGTCTTAGTAACCATATGATGACGAGAATGCAAGGATCGATTAGCAGGTAATGGCTAAGTAGATGGTAAAACTAATTGGCAAGTCGTAATTCAGGTTTGAGCATTATGACACTGTTTTCGTCATCATGTCTGACGGATTCCGATTGGTATGGATTTACTAATCGTCATCAACCCATTTTCTAAGACATCTCGAATCCATTGGTACCGCACGTCAATGTGCTTGATCCTAGAGTGGAATATATCATTCTTGCTCATATCAATGGCGCTTTGACTGTCACATCTAACTACATACTCCCTTTTCTTCAAGCCCAACTCCATAAGAAAACGCTTTAACTATAGCATCTCCTTACAGGCTGTTGTGACAGCAACATACTCTGCCTTTGTAGTCGAAAGTGCAACATATTTTTTCAACTTTGATTGTCAAGAAATGACTCCTCCTGCAAAAGTAAACAATTAACTCGAAGTGAACTTTCTTTTATTATGATCTCCTGCCATATCTGTATCTATATAGCCTTCCACCAAGGGTGATGAGTTTCCAAAACATAGACAAACTTTAGATGTGCCTCTTAGATACCTTAGAATCCATTTTACAGCTTCCCAATGTTGCGTGCCTGGATTTGCCAAGTATCTGCTAACTACGTCGGTGACATGTGCTATGTCAGGCCTTGTGCCTACCATAGCGTACATCAAACTCCCTACGGGTGATGCATAGGGCATATTCTCCATTTCCTTCTTCTTTTCATTGCTGGTTGGAGATAACTTGACACTCAACTTGAAGTGACTAGCTAATGGTGCACTAATTGGCTTGACATTCTTCACATTGAATCTTTCAAGTACCTTCTCAATGTATTTTTTTTGTGATAGCTACAACTTTTTGTTCTTCCTATCACGCTTGATTGTCATGTCCAACATTTGTTTTGCAGCCCCTAGGTCCTTCATATCAAAGACCTTGTTCAATTCTTTCTTCAACCTGTCAATCAAATTAGCATCTTGATCAACGATGAGCATATGTCCACATATAACATGAGAATAATAAAGGAAGACTCATAATACTTTCTACGGTAAACCTTCTGGCTGTTCTATATATATTTCTTCCTTTAGATTTCTAAGAAAGAAGGCTATCTTGATATCTAATTGCTCAATCTCCATGTCTTGTCTACCAGCTACACCTAGAATAGTGCGAATAAAAATCATCTTCACATCAGGAGAAAAGATTTCATCAAAATCAACACCTTTTTTTTGCTAAAATCCCTTGACAACCAGCGTTGCCTTGTACGTCATTTTCTTCTTGTCACCTTCATTTTTCAACCTAAATACCCACTTGTTCTTCAAAGCTTTTCGTCATTTTGGTAGCTCAACAAGCTCAGAGGTTTTATTCTTATGCAAGGATTCAATTTCTTCTTGCATGGATTTCTTCTATTGCTCATTTTTTCCATATAAATAGCTTCTTTAAAACTTTGTGGTTCATCGCGTTCAGTGAGTGTGAAACTTTATGGTTCATCACTCTAATGATGGATATTTTGTTGAGGCTTGTCGTGCCCTTTGTGACCTTCTCACCATAGATGGTTCTTCTTGAGGAGGCTTTTACCGCAACTTAATATCACCATGTACATCATTATTACCATGCACATCATCATCATACACATCATCTATTTGAGGAGTCTTAGCACCTCAAACTTGGTCATCTTCATTTTGAACTTGCTGCCCATCATCATCATGTATGAGTAAAGGGGCTTGTGCTTCTGACAGGTCATCTACAAGCCTCTTTAGCGATTCCTCCTTATCAATATCGGAAAGTGTTTGGTTTTTACGAAAGATTACATCTCGGCTTCTATGCAACTTCTCAAGAGTGTGTAGGATACATCCTTACTGGTCTACACTCTTTCTAGCACATCCCCTTCCAATGGAGAGAATGAGATAAATTTATCAAGTAGCACGCCGTATTCATAGCTTCACCCCAAACTCCTTTGGTAACTTAGCTAAGAAAAGTATGCTTCTAACCTTTCCATTATGGTACAATTCAATCTTTCTACAACACCCTTATGTTGCAGTGTGGAGGGAACAGTCTTCTCATGTCGTATGCTATGCTTGGCACAATAGTCCTCAAACTTCCTTGAGGCGTACTCTGTACCATTATCTATGCAAAGACATTTCAAGGACTTTGATAATTATCTTCCAACCATGACATGGAAGTTTTGAAAATTTTCAAATACTTGGTCTTTGCTCTTCATGGAAAAGCTCCAAACTTTCTTGGATGCATCATCAATAAAAGACAAAATACAAAGCACCACGGAGAGTTTTCACAGTCATAGGGCCACATACATCAGAGTAGACTAAATCAAGTATGTCAATATCCGTTTAGAAACTCTATGATGTTTTCCTACTAAACAATGATCACAACTGGTTAAGGACGTACCTTTGAGACTTGGAAGAGAATTTCTCTTCACCAAAATCTCCAAACTTTTCTCACTCATGTGACCAAGTCGCTAATGCCACAAGTCGGACGGAGATTTTTCAAGGGCAGTGTTCACCTCACATTTGGATAGCTGGGCTTCGGTCTTGTAAAGAGAGCAACATTTCTTGCTTCTTGCCACAACAAGAGAGTCCTTTTTCAACTTCTACACTCCATTGCTAAACTGTGACTCATACCCTTCATCATCAAGCATTCCTATTCAGATGAGATTCAATCTAAGGTCCGGAACATGTCTCACATCCTTGAGAACCAACTTGTAACAAGTACTGGTAGTAATGGAAACATCACCATTCCAATAATTTTAGATACTCCATTATTTCCCATCCTTATCGAACCAAAATCTCCCGACTTGTACATGGTAAAGAAATCTCTGTGTGAAGTAGCATGGAAGGATGCTCCTGAATCAATAACCCAATTTGAATCATCACATGCTGCACTAACACAACCTTCACCACACATCGAGAAGATTATAATTTTACCGAATGCAACTGCAGTGGCTTCCTGATGTTATTTATTTCTATCACCATATTTTCCTTCTTTTTGATCTCTTTTGAACTTCTGACACTCCTTCTTCATATGTCCAGGATTCCTGCAATAGTAACACGTCACGCATTTTTTCGACTTGGATCTCCCTTTTGATTTGCTTCAGTTTTGATTTTCTTTATTCTTCAGTCTCCCCCATTCTTCAGTGACTAATGTGTGTGAGTGGAAGGAATCTGAAGATTTTCTTGTCACTTCTTCATTCAATAAACTACATGTAACTTGGCTTATGGTAACAACCCCATCGGGTGCCGAGTTGCTAAGGAATACAATAATGGTCTCCCCAGTATCAGGCAATGAGCTCAACAATAACAATGCTTGTAGGTCATCATCAAGTACCATCTTCATAGCCGCTAACTGATTTACTATGCTTTGCATTTCATTCAAGTGCTGCACAATTGACCCGTTCTCTTTAAACTTCAAGTTTACAAGTTTTCTAATTAAAAATGCCTTATTTCTAGCTGTTTTTCTCTCATATAAATTATGAAATTTCTTCCACAAGGAAATTGCCCTAGTTTCCGTTGATACATGGTAGAATACAATATCATCCAACCATTGCCGGATGCAACCAATTGATTTTCGGTCTAACTTCTTCCAATCATCATCGGTGATGGTGTCCAGCTTCTTCTCTATCCCCTCAATTGGCAAATAGAGGTCTCTTGAATAGAGAAGGTCTTACATCTTGGCCTTCTAAATTGGCCAATTACCCTCATTCAAACTAATCATCTGTATAGAGGTATTTGCATCCATCTTTGATTCACGTACGAATAAAAAAAAACCAACCACACTCTGATACCAGTTGTTGGGAAGCAATGCCCTTCCCTTCTATGTGTGATTCAATGATAAAAAATGTACGTTTGTGCAAATACTGAAAATGGGCAATTTATTAAGTGTCAAGAAAAAGAGAAATCACAAATCACAAAATGGGAAAGTTCCACCAAACACAATCACAACACAAGGTTTAACGTGAAAACCCCTTCAATGTGAAGAAATAAACCACGAGGCAAATTCGAGAGAGGAATCCACTAAAATCAAATGAGGGTTACAATATGAGTTTCTTCTTAAGTTTTTGCCCAAAACTTGAGGCTTACGATCAAATAAGAGAGAACAACAATAACTTGGGGAAAATACAAAGTTATCTCACAAGCACCAACAAGGTCATCTCTTTCCCACCTCAAAAAAGCCCCAAAGATGATCTTCCAATGGTTTGGAAAAGCAGCCAAAGAGCACACCAGCTGTTTCGGTTTTTCCGCTGAGAGTTGAACGTGAGAGATTCAGAAAATGACCTCTGGAATAGCCTAAAATGGTGACAATAACCTTACTGTAAACATGCACTGTCTCTCTCCCATAGCCTTCAGAAAAACCCTATATTTGCTTGTGAAAAGTCTCACTAAAACAGAGCCCCCTTTTGTTTTATCTTTTTAAAACACGTTCTATGTTTTCTCTCTCCAAAAAAAAACTCTCTCTCTAACCCTTTCTTATTTTATTAGTTTCTTGTTATGGGGTTGGACCTCTTAATCACCGCAACACTAGATATGTGAATAGGATTTATAGTGGTAGAGGATGGTGATGGCGTTGGTATGACTTGGTTTTGAGGACAAAGGTTTAAAGCATTAAATACTCGAGGCAATAAAAATGCAAGCTTTGGTCTGTGGCTCTAATTTACCCAAGGAATTGGGAATAATGTAATGTTAAAATGTACGTCCAAAAACCAGAGAAAGTCATAATGTGATGTTTTGTGAAATATTACTTCAAATAAATATTTTCATCCAATACTGAAGTTGGAAAGTGGTTAATAAGATAAGTCACAGTCTTGGATGCCTCAACTAAAAAACACAGGTGAACTTGATCAAGCAAGCCTATCCTAATCTATACAAATTTTTCCTCTCCACGAGGCCATTTAGTTAAAACATGTGGGCAAGAAACACGTTGAAATATGCTATTCTTATAAAATAAGTTTTCAATTGATCGTCCAATGAATTCTTTTCCCCCATCTCATTAAAAATATTTAATCCAACAATCAAGTTGATTTTCCACAATTATCTTAAAGGATTCGAAACCTTCAAGCATATGTGAGATCCTAATCAAAGGAAATTATAAAAAAAATCTCAAAAAATCATTCACAATTAAAAATAATATCTATACCCGACACGAGATAAGATAGTAAAAGATGCCCAAAAGTCAGCATGCAATAAATTGGGAATTTACAAGTTTTTCCTACTAAACAACTCGATCGAATTTTAGAAATCTTCTGATTGCCTGAAAATAGTGGACACTTAATTTTAATAACTATCCAAAGTTACGGTTGGGTGACCCAACATAGTCCTTATAGCCAATAATAATAATAATAATAATAATAATAATAATAATAATAATAATAATAATCACAGTAACAATAACAATAATAATAATAATAATGATAATAATAATAATAACAATAATAATAATAATAATAATAATAATAATTATAATTGATCAGGAAATCCTTTAGGTGCTCCACTTAATCTAGCTTGCAAAATAGAATACTCCCCCTTTACTCTGGTAGCAAAGTTATCCCTATTCTTCGGCACTTTGTTACAAAATTCGATGGAGAGAAATTAAAGAAATAATAACTATCTCAGGTAAATAATTCAACATTTAATATAGCTTGCAAAATTGAATACTCCCCCTTTACTCTGGCCTTCTAGCAAAGTTATCCCTATTCTTGGGCGTTTTGTAACAAAATTCGATGGAGAGAATTTAAAGAAATAACTAGGTGTGTGAGGACAAATTTTACCAACACATTCCTACTCTATTTCCAACCATGATTTGATCTTGGCCATGGTAATCAAATTTTCAAGTCAAACTAGTAGCATCAGAGGTTAGGTGATTTGTTGCACCGGTATCTGGACAACAGCTATCATCACAGGGAGACAATAGACTCACTCCTTTAAATGATTGGGGACATCTCTGGATTGAAAGTTCTGGTTCCATTAGTTGTAGCAATTTTGAGCTAAATGTCCTAGTTTACTTCAAATTTGACAAATAATTGAATTAGTTTATCGAGTATTATTAGGTGATCAACCAGTCTCAATAAAGTTATCATGCCTAGAATGTCATCCATGGCCTCTTGTATCAATCACTAAAGCTAAAACGGCTTCCTTCCTCTCACTTATTTCCACGGCTGATCTAATTTATACTTTGAAATGGGTCTTTTTCATAGAACTCCTCCCATTTTATTTTGTGACAATACAAGTGCTACATGTTTGGCTGCAAATATTGTTACGCACCAACATATTGAAATCGATTATTGCTTTGATCGGAAACGTGTAACACGAAGATTTCATGTAGTTCGATTCCTTACAGGGGACTCATCTTGCTACTGTCGGATTCCTGTGGCATCGGAGCAAGCTGACCGCTGCTCCTTATCTCTCTAGCGTCATGGGGCAGCGGGCCTCTCTCTCTCTCAATCAAAACCCCTAATCTCTCGCTCTTCTACTGCCCCCTCTTGTTTGTGCCCTACCCTCGCTCTTTCCCTTTGTGCCCTCTGCAGCCTGATCTCCCACTCTCTCTCAACATAGAAGACGAAGCAAGAAGAGGAGAAAAAGGTACAAACTCTCTCTCTCTCTAAAAAAAAAATTTTGCATTCTCTCTCGAGGAAAATCTTCTCTCTGATTACAGGAACCAGATGTACAAACTCTCTCTCTAGAAAAATATTTTGCGTTCTCTTTCTCTCTAGGAAAATCTTCTTTCTGATCACAGGAACCAGAGGTAAATTTTGATTCATGCAATGGAAACCCTTCGTGGCCACAGGAACCAGAGGTAAATCTAAGAGAGATGGGTTAATGTTCATACAGCAATGACTGCTATTATTTTCACTGAAAAGTGTGCAGGCACGAGGATCTTTGCGGCCTTTCTTTGTTTTTTCATGGAACTATAATTTCCACTTTTTCCATTGATGGATTTCTTTTTAAGCTTCGAAGAGTTCTCTTCCTGTAACAAACTCGTGAAATCGTTTTTAAGGGAACAATTGAATATTGTTTATTTTGTGCACTTTATGCGCAGAGAACAAATAATATTTGAATGACATAGATCTGCTCAATTCATCTTATAGACCAACCATTTCAGCATGGGTAAATGCTCTAATTCACAGCATATTTCAAGGGCTAGTCTTATGAAAAGTTTGAGTAGATTGTTATTCTGTTCAACTGCAAAGAAACACTTACTCCACATGAAGTCCCTTTTATTAAAATGTATCTGATCTATATTAATGTCCACCTGCTGATGTTTTCCACATGGTCTTGTTGTGGTGCTGCTGTTGTTCCATGAAACACGCTTCTTCCTACTGTGAGCTTCATCTAGATCTAATATGCACTTGAAAAACTTTACAGGTGGCTACTTATGAACGTCCAGCACTTAGCAAGGGCTATCGTTTTCCTGAAGGTATGGGAAAACCCTTGAGCTTGAGGAATTTGTAAGCATTCATGCCTATTTCAGCCTTGTTCATCATTAGTTTACTCCGTGCGTTGGTTTCCTTTAGAGCTATGTCAAAGTTTGGGTTTGGGGTACTTTACTTTAAGGTTTTATTTTAAGGTAATAATATGGAGTGCTTTGGATTTATAAAAAAATAAATAAAATTTAAATACTATTGGACATATGTGATCATCAGATCGGCTCATATTTAATCTAAACCGTTTGATTCAGATCTTTATATGAACTAGTGTGTTAATCCCAACGATAAAAAAAAACTGCACTGTTTTTAAGACATATGTCCCTCACCCTATTTTTTTTCTTTCTAAAAAAACAGTTCAACTATTGACTCTTATTTTAAAAATTTCAAACCCAAATGTTCCAGCTCCTAAAATCTCTCCGACAATATCTCTCTCCTTAAATTAAGTACCAACCCTAATTTCCTTCCTCTCTCATTTTCTTTCCGCTCTCACTCATCCAGCTCTTCTAAATCTTCTCAATCTCTTTGTAAATAATTTTTTTTATCTCTCTTTAAATCTCTCTCCTCCCTTTCCGCCTCTCTCCTTCCCCACGCTCTCTCACTCTCTCTCACTCCATGCACCCTCTCGTTGTCTCAAAGTTTTGTAACGATATCTATCCCATTTCCTTCTAAAGTCTCTCTTTTTATTTTTTATCTTATTTTGTCTTATTCTAATTTTGATATATTTTTTTGTCAAATTGTAATTTACAGCCAATATACCTGTTAATCATAGATATGTAGACGCTATCAAATTTTCAGCATTCTTTTAAAATTTTTGTGATTCAGAAATAAAAAAGAATATCATTTGGCTTTAGTACTTTTAATTGAGTAATGCGAATAATGATAATAATATTTTTTAATTGTTGTCTTTTTATACTAGCTAATCATAGATCTCTAGACGCTATCAAATTTTTAAACACCCTTTTAAAATATTTGGTAACAAAATGTGTTTCTCTTATTTATTGCAGTTTGATACTATATTTATTTGTTCCATTTGCCACTTAACCTAACTATATTTTATTTGCTAAATTTATAAATTTAATTTATTGTGTGATTCATAAATACAAAAGATATCATTTGGCTTGAGTAATTGTGGTTGAGTAATTTGAATAATGGTTACTAATATTTTGTTTTATTGTTGTGTTTATTTTCATAACTATAGTGTTGTATACAATTATAACATATATTTTAATTAATCGATTAATCAATAATTCCTTTGATAATAATAATTAATTATAATAGTATAATGACACTTACGTATTAGCATCCTTCATTGGTAATGACGAATTATAAATGATTAATTTATGCTTTATAATTAATATAATGAATGAATAACCATAATATACTGTTATTAAAACTAATATTCATAATAATTAAATGATAATAGATATTAATATGCATAAATACAAAGTTATTGAAACTTTATAATATTTACTATTATTTGAAAATGTATTATTATATAATTATTTATTATAACTCCATTTGTGGATTGTATGATAATATGCAGAGTGCTCAAGTTAACGAAAATAATATACTACATTTATTTGTGTCATTTTCCACTTAACCTAATTATATTTTATCTATTAAATTTATAAATTTAATTTATTGTGTGATTCATAAATAAAAAAAAAATATCATTTGACTTGAGTAATTGTGGTTGAGTAATTTGAATAATGATTAATACTATTTTCTTATTGTTGTGTTTACTTTCATAATTCTAGTGTTGTATAGAATTATGGCAAGTATTTATTGAATTAATCACTTAGCAGAATATTCATTTGATGTTAGTAATTAATTATAATAATATATGACACTTACATAAATTAAATATATTAGCATCCTTCATTGGTAATGATGAATTATATTAGTTTATACTTTATAATTAATATAAGAAATTAATAAACATAATATACTATTATGGAAACTAATATTCATAATAATTAACGTGATCATAAATATTAATATGCATAAAATTATGTTAGTTTATACTTTGTAATTAATATAAGAAATTAATAAACATAATATACTATTATGAAAACTAATATTCATAATAATTAACATGATCATAAATATTAATATGCATAAATTATATTAATTTATACTTTATAATTAATATAAGAAATTAACAAACATAATATACTATAATGAAAACTAATATTCATAATAATTAACATGATCATAAATATTAATATGCATAAATG
>NW_006498549.1:2117438-2147134 GCF_000471905.2 Amborella trichopoda | reverse complement strand
TGTTTGTTAGTTATTTATAATATATATATATATATATATATATATATATATAGCAATGATTTCATGCAACTGTTGTATAGTAATATAATGCAATAACCTTCAGAAACCATGTTATGGCCATTTGTTTGATCCAAAATTTGAAATATACATTCTTTTCATTCTAATGAACAATTGTAAAAAAAGAAAAAATTGAAAACACAACCTAGAAAGTATATTCTTAGCCCAATTAACATAGGCTGTTCATTTTGGTGAGATACTTAGATCTAGGCCTTAGGAGGATTTTACATTTTGAATTTTTTTTTACGATTTTATAATCGTTAGATGAATAATGTTAAAAAATAAAAAAAAATGATTTTGAGTTTAGAAAGGCCCAGATCTTGAAATTCACCAAATGAATGGTCTAGATTCATGTTTGGAGGGGACTCATTTTGACCATATCTAGGGGTTCAAATTGAACTTTTTTTATTTTTTGGATTGATTATTGAGATGAAGAGAGAGTGTGTAAAATTTTGGGTAATACAAATACTACAACCATGGCTTTTTAGAAGTGTCGTTGCATTAGATCATTTCTTTTCTATATATATATATATATAAACTTCACAACCCTTCAAATTACAATAATTAAAGATAAAGAGAGTTGTGAATGATGGATTTACTGATTTTTTAATCTAGTTTTTTTAAAAAGTTACTTTTTATGATATCTTCATCATTAAGTAAGGGCATTTTTGTAAATATTACTACGGAAAAAGGGTACTTTTGTCATCTCCATAAAAAGTAAAATTGAATTTTTTACTAAATGACAAGAGCACCCTACAAATAAAATTCCTGGAAACTAACTTTCAAAATGCTATTGTACTTTTGTAAAAATTTCAAATTTGCGTTTGCTTAATATTTAAGTTACTTATTAGAATAATTTTTTAAACAAAAAGTAATCATCTTTTTGATATATAGACTCATCACAACCCATTCTAATTTTAGCCTTTGTATTTTGGTGGGTTGTTAACTCTAGACAAACCCACACACACATATATATGAACTGTCTACAAAGAGATCATATATTTATTATATATCAATCCACATTTTTATATAATTTCTATGATTTTTATTTTTTCAAATGAAAGGAGTTGCACTTCAGTACTTGGCTCAGAAAGTAGCCAACTCCAAACAACTTGGTCGAGACTGAGTCCACGTCGATACTACTGAAAGTAGGAAGGCGGAAAGTTTTGCTTATGAATTTGTAATTATGTATTCAAAAGATACCAAATTAACTAAATTTCTTCACTCTTACACCACAAATACATAGGACATAGACATATAGACCTTTGAAGAATTTTATAGACTCTTTCTACACTTTTCTAGAGACATGTGCATATATAAATATTTTTATTTAATATCACTTTTTTTTTTTTTTTAATCTATCTAAATCATTATCAAATGCGCCCTTGATATTGGAGAATCTTTTTTAATTCTTGCAAGGGAGAGAAATTTTGAATGTCTACTTAGTAGCTAACCAAACCAACTCTATAGAGAATATACGCTCTTGTGCATATTAAGTATCAAAGGCTTCTACCATGACTGATGAACCCTTCTCCATCACCTTCTTTCCTCAATTTTAAACCATAGTCTATCGGTGTATTTAGTGGAATGCAATTCTCTAATTAAAAATTTTTAGGATTTCTTTTGCATAATTCTTTCGTGACACAAAATTCCATTTATCTATTTGTTCAACTTCGATGCCCTGGAAATAAGACATGAGCCCAATGTCATCATTTCAAACTCCCTAATCATGGATTTTTTGAATTATCTAAACATGCCTAGGTTATTTCTCTTATAGATCAAGTCATCAACATACAAACAAATAAGCAAAATATCTCCATTATCATTTTATTTTATGTACAGGGAATGTTTATATGGGCACTAGAAAAACCATTTTCAAAAAAATATTTATCAATTATACATTTCCATACCCTAGGTGCTTCTTCAACCATAAAAAGTATTTCTTAATTTGCAATGATTTAGTTTCTTGTCCTTTTATTATATAACCAAATAGTTGTTCAATAAATATATTTTCTTCAAGAAACCATTTAAAAATTCTGATTTTATATCCATTTTAAAAAATTTCCATTCAGTTTTTGCTGCAAGGGAAATGATTAATCTAATAGTTTCAAAAAAGGCAACGGGGGCAAATACCACACCATAGTTAATTCCGGGTCTTTGCTTGTAGGCTTTGTCAACGAACCTTGCTTAATACCTTCTTATATGCCCATTAGCATTTCTCTTTGCCTTGGAGATCCATTTTGCACCTATGGCTTTGTGGCTCTCATTCCTCTCATTTGCTTCAATCTCTTCATCAATGGCTTTTCCCCACGTTTTACTTTTATATGCTTCATCAAAATAAATAGGATCAAACTCTGCATAAAGACAAAGCAATATGAGATCTTTATTCTTAACATGAAGCCTACAAGTAACCAATTACATTTCTTGAAGGCTTGTTGCTTGTTAAAGAAGTAGATTGGCTTCTAGGAGATGAATCAAGAATAGGACTCAAAGAACCTTCTTGATTCTTAACTTCTTCATTGTGTTCCATTGCAACCTCAATAGTTTTCTCTTCTTTATTATTTTTCCAATCCCATGCTCCATTTTCATCAAAAAACACATCTCTATGAAGAAATTTTAGAGAGAGATACTCCTTGAGAAAATAATTATGCCCTACACAATTCTTGTGGTGGTTCTTTCATTGTATATATATAATGGTAATACAATATGGTGATATACACTTTCATATTTTGTTACATGCAATATACACTTTCATATCTTATTATATTCTCCTCTAAAAAAGAAAGAGTAATATACTTTCTTATCTTGTTTGAATTTTTTTTCTATTACTCCTCCTTAAACTCCATTGAGGAGGCATTTGAATCCCTAGTTTAAAGCAAAGATCTAAAAAACCATCTCGTGGCAAAGGCTTGGTAAAGATATCAGCTACTTGATTGTGAGAGGTAACAAATTGAGTGATAAATAATCCAAGAGCAACATTTTCACATACAAAATGATACTTTAACTCAATGTGCTTTGTCAGGGCATGAAAAACAGGATTAACTGTCATGTAGAGAGCATTAATATTTGCCACTAAAAAGTGTTGGTGGTTGAAGAAGAGGCACCCCAATATCTTGAAGCCATATTAATTCTGCAGCAGTGGATGCCATTGATCGGTATTCCGCTTCAGCACTTAAACGAACCACAGTGGATTATTTTTTAGCGCTCCAAAATATGTAGTTGGAACGACGATAGGTACAGAAACTAGTGGTTGAACGGCGAGTGTTTGGACCCGCAGCCTAGTCTGCATCAAAGAAAGCATATAACAAAATGGAATTATCAGATAAGACATCTTGGATTGGTGTTGCAATGGTGACATCTTCTTCTAGAAGAGAAGTTAGAGAGCTATCATTGGTGATGGGTAAAGCAAGACCTGAGGGACTAGATACATCAAGGACGTCTCATACGGGTAGGTGATGTGAATGTGATGAACCAGAAGAGGAAGGAATATGTGTGTCAAGCTCATAACACTCTGACCATTCTGCATTGGTGGACAACTCCCTTTGAACCATAGCACCATCAAACAAAGAATTGGAGTTAGCATAAGGATATATATTTTCATCAAATACAACATGCCTAGAAATATATACTGCCATGTGGGTGGATGCAGACATCGGTAACCTTTATGCTGAATTTTGTAAAAAAAATAAACATGGAAGATAATGATGATAGAATTTTCTGCAGCATTGTCTCAAATGTACGAAAAACACCGATAACCAAAAACCTGAAATGAAGAATAATCTAGTAGGCGGCCAAACAATAATGGATATGGTGAATCCATTAGCAAATTAGTCGAGGGAATTATGTTTATTACAAAGACTGTAGTATGGAAAGAACCGTTTAGAAATTCTTACATGAAACATCATTGTAAGACCCAATTCTACAATATTTCTATATTTCCTTTCAGTTAATCCATTTTGTTCCGAGGTTCCTAGACATGATATCTATTGCGCAATTTTATTTCTCATTACGATGAGCAATAAATTATTTCTTAGCAAATTCACCACCTCCATCACATTGAAAAATTTGAATTCGTTTACCAAATCTCATTTCAACCATATGTTGAAATTTCACAACTATAGAGAAAAATTAAGATTTTCTTTTCAAAGGATAAATCCAAGAAAAACATGTAATCATCCACATATATCACATAAAAATGATAACTCTGATTACATAAAAGAGGAACAGGACCCCATAAATCTTAAAAAAAAAGTTATGTAGAGGCCTTATATAAACTGAATGAGATTTATTCCATGCATCAATATTAATTAACTGTTTAGATTCTAAGTAACTGATTACTTTATTTTGAGGATGTCTAAGTCATTGATGCCACACATCTTCTGATGTTCTCTTATTTTGATCAAAAAATAAAGCTTTATTGACATCTTCAAGTGCATAAAGTTCGTCATATCTTCTCCCGCTGGCTAGAGTTCTTCCTGTACTCATGTCTTTAATCCAAAAACCATTTGATAAGAACTAAAAAATACAGGGAAAATCTTTTGTAAACTTACTAACATAAAAATAATTCTTTTTCATCTCTAGCACCCAAAGAACATTAGGAATATTAAATTTTCCAAACCCAACATTAATATTTGCATTACCAACATGTGAAATAGTCAATTGCTCACAATTGCCAACCATGACTGTATCTTTACTACTATAAGGTTGAAGGTTTTGTAGTTTGCCTTGGTCCCCTGTCATATGAGTTGAGATACCAATGTCTGGGAACCATTTTGAGTCTTGGAATTTGTTATAGTCACTGCAGCAAGGGCTTGAGGAATGTTTTTTCTTGGTATATATGATTGAATCAATGTCAGTACTTTAATGCAGTATGTCCAAATTTCCCACAAATTTCACAATTTTCCTGAGGTGTCTACGCTAATTATTGTATATATGAATCTTGTTGGAACTTTTGATTCACGTGTTGCATATGTGTACCACCACTTTTTTGGTTTCTATGAGCACATTACGTCCCGCATTATTGTTCTAGCATGTTTGAGCAAATCCACGACTCGAGAATTGAAAAACAATTGATCACTAAAGTTGTGTATGCCTATACCTCTGTAATTTCTAGTATCACAGTTAGGTCCAAAATTTCTATATTGTCCAACAAGAGCCATATTTTCATTTGGATATGTGTGTTTTGTAGAGACATGAGATTGATTTCTAATCTCATGGCTTTGAAGAAGTGATATAATTTCAGAATAAAAAAAAATCGAAGGCTTAAGCATAGTGGTAACAAAACTCTCATATTTTGAACCAAGTCTATTAAGAAGCCAAAACACCTTGTTTTCATCTGTTACAGGTTGCCAATAATAGCTAAATCATCGCAAATACTCCTGAATTTACATATATATCCTAATAGGGTTGAATTCCCTTTCTTGTAGAGTTGGAGTTGTTGGGTAAGTTGGAGCTCAATCGCTTGATAATTAACTATACAGGCATTCTTCAGGTATTTCCAAAGTTCTGCAGAAGTCTTGAGGCCAACAACAAAGCTAAGACACTCTTCTGATAATGTCCTTGTGATCCAAGCTTTAAGAAGTCGGTCAGACTTTAACCATGATTTGTAATTTGGGTTTTCGATTTCACTCTTACCATCGGGAGAGGACATGTTTTGACTTGGTATAGGACAATCACTATTAATGAATTCAAAAGGTTCCTGACTCTCAATGAGAGAGAGAGCATTTGAATTTCCCATTGTAGATAGTTGTTCTGTGTCAACTTAATAGACACAGTTTTTTATATTAAAGGTTGAGGGATAGGAATATTTGTTTAATGAAGATGAAGCATCCATTGAAGCGAAGAGGTATTTGAGAAGAGAGGGTGTGAGAGTGGATTTAGAGTTTTTTTCTTTTCTTTTTTTTTTTTAATGTAAATAATAGCAAAGATGTAAAGAGCGTAATGAGACATACGAATATTTAGATGCAAGAGAAGCAAAAGACGAAATTTGGTTTGCAAACGAGACGAAATTTTGTTTGCAAAACAAAGACGAAATTTTGTAGACAAACAAAGATGAAAAATTGTTTGCAAAAGACGAAATTTTGTCTGTAAAAGTTTGCAAACAAGACGAAATTTGGTTGTACAAACTTGAGGATGGCTGGACTCTTGCATACAATCGATGACGGCTAAAAAGGGAAAAATTCAAGACAAAGTTTGCAAAGGGAATATGAAGTCTAGAGAGAGAGATGTACCTTCAATAGAGGAATAACTAATATGGAAGTTGATATTGGAATCGATGATTGTTCTGATACCATGAAGAAATTTTAGAGAGAGAGAGGAACTTTTTGAGAAAATAATTGTGCCCCACATAATTCTTGTGGTGGTTCTTTCATTGTATATATAATAATAATACAATAGTGTCAAATACACTTTTCTATCTTGGTACATGTAATATACATTTTGCTATCTTATTACATTCTCCTCTCAAATGAAAACAATAATGCCCTTTTCTTTCTTGTTTGAATTTTATTTCTATTACTCTCCTCAATAATACTTTTTTAGTGATGGGATTATACAACTTGTAACTCTTTATATTTTCTCAATAGCTTATGAATATCCATTTTTCTCCTTTGTCATCTAGTTTTGCCCTTTTTTTTCAAAAATTTTGGCAAAAGCCAGACACCCAAAGATTCTTAAATGCTCTACATTTGGCTTGTAGGAACTCCAATCCTCTTTAGGTATTATATACCACAAACCTTCCATGAGACACGTATTCAAGAAATACACCGCACAAGCAGCTGCCTCAGCTCGAAGTTTCTTTGGCAATTATTTTTCTTTTAATGTACATCTTGCCATATTCAAAATCATTTTATTTTTTCTATATTTTGTTGTAGTGTGTAGGATGTTGTCATTCGGTGACAAATTACATGTTCTTTTAAAAAATTTGGGAAAGTGTTTGAATTGTATTCTCCACCTCCATCTAATCTTATCACTTTAATTTGAAAACCACGGTATTTCTCAACAAAAGATTTGAATTCCTTTAATACTTCAAAACAAATGATTTTTCTTTAAGAAAATAAACCCATGTTTTACCACTATAATCATCAATAAAGGTTAGAAAATACTGACTTTTTCCAAATGTGGTGGGTAGTGATCCACACACATCCGTATGCACAAATTAGAGAGGGTTTTGTGATTGCCTTGATTTTCTACACTTGAAGCTTTCTCTGTGTTACTTTGCTACAATGCACATTTCACATGCACTATCGGGTTGCTTTATCCATGACAAGTCATTCCCCTTTTTTGCCTTTTATAACAATTTCAAGCTAGTAAAGAGGCCCAAGTAAAAAATGCCATAACCATAAATCATCGCTCAAAATAGATTCCAAGGCATTTCACATTTTCACTTTTAATATTCATTGAAAATATTATGTTCTAGTCATAATCACTTTGGCAATCACATATTTATTTGGTCCCTTGAGAAAAGGGTAAGATTTTTCATAAAAATATCATAGGCTTTCTCTAAGAATTGGCCTGCATTCAAAATGTTATTTTTCATATCTAGCACATAATATGCATCGAAAATAAATTGATGACCACAATTTTTCATTTGAATCAAATTTAACTTTGCCTTTCTATAGGGCTCGTTGATATGTCTCCAAATGTCACATGGCCATGACGTAATTCATTTAACTCCACAAAAAATTCCATTCTACTACATATCTAGTGGCTTGCAATCGGGTCAAGATAATGTTGGGTTTTTATGGCCATTTAAAGGATTAGCAAGGTTACCCCTTGATTAGGTCGAAGAGATGCCTAGGGTGGTTAGCCAAGAGAATGTGTGACATTATATGTGATTGGTACGTCTGAAGGGATAAGGCCCAAATTCTCATCATGACCATCACATGGCATATACATATGATAGTCATATTGGGAAGTGAACACCATTGAGGATGTTGTATGTACATAAAGTTAGACAGAGTGAACTAGCATGCTATATGCGGTTTTTAATTTTTCTCTTTTCTATCGGCTAGAATACTTATAGATATCCAAATAATACAGAATAAAACTTAAAATAAACAACGATGAACGACAAAAAAGTTCTCACTAGCTGCCACTGAATAAAAATCTTTTATTTCAATAAAAAAAAATTAAATAAGACTATTTGGGATCAAGAAAACACAAACTATATAGCATAAAGTAAAGTGTCAAAAGATTGCCTCAACTAGTCTTGATACAACCCACTATTGTCAGGTATTTTTGACGCACTTCTTTCCCCATACGTATAAAAGAGGAGGCGGTTGCGACTATGGCCCATAAGTACCAAATATGCTTAGGGACTGCGGAATAAGCCTAATTTTGAAGAGCCCTTGTAATGGTGTCATCTCGACCCCAAAAGGTGTGTGAAAAGCAACTTTTGACATCCCAATGTCCCTCTCAAAGTTTCACCCCAACCAGACAAAGGGACAAGGGGACAAGTAGAAGTTCAAGTTTGAAGTATTGCAATCTAAGCGTGTACAAGCTACACATAGCCAGAACTCACTGAAGCTGATCTCAGATGGTCTTTAGACCAATACAGATAGGTTCAAAAGGCCCAAGAAACCTTGGCTAGCATGTTTCAATTCAAACGGACCTTTCTAGGTCCTATTTTCCAAAAAGGGTGGACCGCTTACTATTCATGTGTAAACAGCAAAATCATTTACTAAAAATAGTAAAAAAAAGTATTGCATTTCCAAAAATGGGACAGTCTTGTAACGCTTAGATCTCATCAACCACAAGGCAGATCGAGCTCAAATTTTAATATTTTGGTCTCCTCGACAAGAGGAAACATTTGACATATGCCTTTTGTGAAGATAATCAACTAGCCGAGAGAAATCTTACAGACAAAATCTCACGAAAATTGTATTATGCAAATTTTTGTGTGCAGGACATTCTCTCACTCCAATAGACATAACTCATAGCTCCAAGGTCCTTCGACCCAAAAATAGAAGCATTTGGATGGTAACTCAAAGAGCTTCGATATGAGGTAAAATACACCCAATATAAGGTCTAGGAAAGTACCTAACCAAGGCTTATAAGAAGATACAATTTTCAGGTTGTTGGAAAACCACTTTTCAAGCAACTCCCAAAAATCACAAATTGGTCAATCAAAGGCCAAATCACGCGTGGCTTTTTATGAAAAACGACCACAGTGACTTCGCTTTCAATTTGCTAACAAAAAGAAGACCAAAGAAGTGACATTTTGAGCAAGATCTAGCGATGAAAAGTTCAAAATTGTATATTGGCTGAAAAAGTGGAAGTTTCCAAGAACATGAGCAAACTTCACAACACCATGCAAATCATATATCAAAATGATCCACTCAGGATGATCTACCCTTTAGTGATGATAGAGCTCCTGAAACGTCGTCGAAAACTACGAGGGAAGGTCCCAAACCATGTGGATGGGAAGAGACCCCTTTTTGGGGACTTGGATGCCATTTTCATGATTTCTTTAGGTCATATTTAGTTATTTTTCTTCAATTTCAGGATTAGCTCTTTAATTCACATTTTTAGCAATTCTATTGGGTTTTGAGTGTACACTCATGTTCGAGGGGTAACTCAATATAAACCCATGAATTGAAAGTTGTAAAAGGTTGGTTGGAAAAGTTTATGAAATTATTGAAATTGTACTTGACCTAGGAGAGAGAGTAGATTTTTTTATGGTTACTTGAAGATTTATTACCCTTCAATGAGGAGAGAGAAAAATTTATATTTAAGAGAAATACCCCTACTCCATACTCTCCACACCACACCAACCCATACTCCCTACCCCCATACTTCCGACTCCCATACTCTCTACACCCATACTTCCTACTCTCATACTCCCAGTACTACACCAATCCCTACACCACATCAACCTATACTCCACTTAAGTACCGGTCTCTCAAGGTGTTGGCCTCTCCCACTTAGGTGTCGATCTCCCTCACTTAGGTGTTGGTCCCTGAAGGTGCTGGTTTCTCCCACTTAGGTGCTAGTCTCTCCCACTTAGGTGCCGATCTCTACCACTTAGGTGCAGGTCCCTCAAGGTGCTAGTTGCTCCCACTTAGGTATCTGTCGCTCAACGTAAGGGTCTCTCCCATCTAGGTTGGTCTCTCAAGGTGCCGATCTCTCCACTTCTTTAACTTCTCTCCCTTATCTCATTCTCCTACTTCACCCCCACTCTTTAAGGAGACTTGCTCTTGGGTTAAGCGTCAGGGTAAGATCCAGTTACCACCCTTGACTCATCTACGAGGTACTTCGGCCTAGTGCCTAGTACCGTTTCCCGTCTCCGGTATTGTCTCCTATGGGAGGAGACGTTGGAAGGCTCGTGGATTCATTGAGTAGTTCCCCCTAACCTTAACTCACCTAGCCTAGCCTTCCAAAACCTTAATCCACTTAATCTAGGCATATCTCTAACGTAACCAAGCCTCTCATACAAGCACATACCTTTCAAAGCCTAAAAGACAAGCCTGAAGGTCCATTTGACATGAATCATCTAAGTGCGTACAATTAAGAAAAGGTCGTGAAGGAGTTGACTCCAAACCGAGCCAAATCAAGTGCAGAGGACTTTCCGTGGGCACCCCAAGGCGTCGGGATCTATACACTAACATGTACAGTTATTAGTGATATACACATTGATATATAGGCTTATTTTCTACTTTTTTTTTTTTATAATTAACATTGTTTCAAATAGCCTTAATAGATTTCAAGTTCTTTTGTTAAATCACGTATGATTGTGCTTTTTTTTTGTATTAGTTATTGATAATTTAATTTCCTCTTTAGGAGGCACTAAATAGGACGGACGCGAAGTTGGACATGAACATGGACTTGAGGCTGATAGCTGACATGGAGATGGGGAGTGATTGGGGTAATCGTGAGATGGAAACTTCTAAGAAGATTGGAAGCCCTCCAATTGAGGATTATGGGATGGATGGCTTTTGCAATAATGATGAATTTCTAGATACTATTCTAGTTGATGATGAATCTAGTAGTGAGGTTGACGTAGGCTGGAAGAAGAGTGTGCCTAATGTGGTGGAGCCAAGTGAGCTTGACATGGTTGAACCGAGTGAGGCAAGTTTGGTGGATTCCCTAATATTTGAACCTAATGGAGTGGACCGTGAGAGGGTTTGCAGTTTGAGTCCCCTGAAGCTGCATATAAATTTTATAATGAATATGAAAAACAAAAGGGTTTAGTGTTTGTTGTTATTCATGAAAGCGATCGAAGAAAGATGGTATAGTTATCACTCGTGAATATGTGTGTTCTAAAGCAGGTCATCTGGATAAGAAATATGAGGGTAATCGGTCTCGGCCCCTTACAAGGCTAGGGTGCAAAGCTATGCTAAGAATAAAAAAAAGATGATTCCAAACTTTGTTTCATTGCAAAGCATGAGAAGGAGCAAAGTCACGCCTTGACTTCACCATCCAAAACGCATCTCCTTAGGTCACATCGCAATATTCCAGAGGCCACAAGAGAGGAGATCCATATGTGTGATTTTTGTGGTGTGGAAACCTTTAAGATTATGAATGTGACAAGTACACAGGCTGGAGGGAGAAGAAATCCCAATTTTATTGTCCAAGATTGCAAGAATAAAATCTATAGAAACCAAAGAAAATCACAACTAAGTGGAGTGGATATAGAGGGTCAATGGAATACTTTACCACTAAGTCTGCTCTTAAACCATCATTTGCATACAAGATGCAGGTTGATCAAGATGGGCACTTGTCAAATGCACTATGGGTTGATATAAAATCGCGGAGCTCAATTGAGTTTGTTGGGGATGTCATTATATTTGATAGTATACACAAGAGCAATATTTATTCGATGCCATGTTGTCCAATTTTGGAAATAAACCATCACATGAATACCATTTTCTTGGGATGTGCATTGCTTCCTAGAGAGAATGAGGAGTCCTTTCCATGGTTGTTCAAAACATGGCTTGAGATTATGTATAGACACCAACCCAAGTTGATTGTCACTGACCAAGACAAGGCAATGGCTATTGCAATCAAGAAAGTGTTCCCGAAGTCCCGATATCGTTTGTGCAGGTGGCATAGCACCCAAACGTTTGTGACAAAATTTGGGCATGTCAAGCATAGATATCCATCATTCCATGAAGATTTTTACAAATGCAATGACCATTGTAACATAATTTTGGATTTTGAAGGTAGATGGTCATGAATGTTCAAAACATACAATCTAGTGAAAAATGATTGCATGTAGTCCATATTTGATTTTCGACATCAATCGATAGATGTATATTTACAAGATGCTTTCTTTTAAGGTGATAGGAGTAATGGGAGAAGTGAATCAATCAATAGAGAAATCAAGGAACTCATAAATTATCATCCAAACTTGACTAATTTGTTGCCCAAATGGAAAAATTGATTGACCAAAAGTTTGACAATAAAAACATAGAAGACTTCAATTCTCACGATAAAACCCCATTTATGAAAGTTGGGACTTGCATTGAAAGGCAAATGGGTCAAATTTACGCATTAAAATTTTTACTGATTACTTTGAACCAGAGCTTTTGAGATCCTTCAATCTTATTTGTGAAGTGGTACAGGAAGATAGGGTGCTATGCACTTAGTGTGAACGAATATGGAGTCACTTTCCCAATGCACACAATTGCATTTCAATGCATTTTGAATGGCCAACATATTTTCTATGTATGGGTGTATATGAGTATGCAAATAAGGTTTTAGAAGAGGGATGTGATACGGTTATTGCTAGAGGAGACCTGAAGAAGGCTACCACACAACATGTAGATTCCACCACTGCTAACACTATTTTGATGGGCACTCCCACCCCTTCTGTGGCTCCATTCCTATCACGACCCTGCCTTTACCGTCCTTGCAAGACCCATACAGGGCTAACCCGGGTCCGCAGTGAGGGCAATAGAGCGTGGGGTCGCGACCACAGGTAGCGATAGCCACTCAAGTGTAGTGCGCTCAATGCTTTCATAAAGGAGGATCAAAGCCAACCACGAAAGAAAGGGAAAACCGGGCAAAAAAACACACAACCATAAACCAAATGAAAAACAAGTCCCACAAAATTACATATAATAGTTCCAAAATATTACAAAAGAGTCTAAGGCACAAAAGGCCCAACAATAATACATAGTGAACAATATAGCCAAATTTCCATCTAACACATATAATTAAACAAGAAGGGAGTACGGGGCTCCAACTGCGATCACCAGAACGCCCTTTCAAAACCCGTTGACTATCACTCTACATAGAGGAAAGTTAAAAGAGTGAGTTGTAAAGCCTAGTAAATAGGTCAAGGTGCCATGCATTCTTGCCTATGAATACTATCTCATAATAATAATCAGAATGTCATGTAAATCTTACAAACATGTAGCCATGTGCCCAAATCATATTTAACAATGTACCGTGTGTGATTCATCTCATGGTGAAGCTATAACAAATCAGATATCATATCATTTAAGCATGCAAATCTTAACAAATGAACTTAATCAAAGAAGCATAAACAAGATCAACAAATACGAACTCACTCTCAAGTTCACCTACTCCCGAAGTAGAAGCTCTATCCATCAAGCCAATCAAATCACGATGCATAGAACTTCTACCATCACTTTAGGAGGGATGCACCACCACCAGATGAGCCGATGCATAGTGCCTCCCACACACACAGTCCCCAACACGTTTTGGGGTTTTGATAGGTTGTGGCATTGTAAAACACGACCCTTTTCTTATGCCTTTTGGCGAGAGAGCGTTACACTACCAAAAGGGTGACCCAATACGTAGTACCCACATATATTTTGGGGGGTGAGACCCTCCCAAATTTACATCACATCCTAGCTTCCTTCCTATCATCAAGAGTAAGAGAAAGATTCTCAACTTTCGTCACAACTTTTTCATCATGTGACATGTCTTATTACAACCATGCACACACATCATTTCATAGGCATGTCTTATTACTGTCACGATACTGCCCCCTGACCCCTGTCGGAGGGCGACAGAGCACGGGATTGTGACCGGAGATAGCGAACGTCACTCAGGTAGGAGTGGCTCAAAGCATAAAAACATGGAATCGAGAGAAAATCACGAAAGAAAACTAAAATAAATCCATAAATCCAACAATTATCAATCCAAAAAGTACGACCAATTCAATTCTTCCCAAATCAAAAGTCTTTACAAGTTTGTTAAGGCACTACTGGCCCAAAATACACAAAATGAGGAATATATCATATCACTGAAATCACCAAAACATATTGCCGAAGTCTTAGAAGGTGGATTCTCAAACTTCTTAACCTCAGGCGTTAGGACCTCAATCTGCCACCCACCTTGAGCACAGTTGCCACCACCCTTCACTCTATAGTTATGAAATTAAGATGAAATGAGTTAAAAGCCCAGTAAGCTTATCGCTACCCTTGCATTCCAAACTAATAGTATAGACATAATAACATGCCCATAGTTATCATAAATCGCATTTTTCTTGCAGAGTAAGTCACATATCAGAATACAAATGAATACTATATCGAAAGGGTAAGAATCAGTTAATGGAGCATCACCTGTTCTCAAGATGATGTCTACCTTTAAACATATCGCAGTTACAGTCATATATTCTTACATAATATATTATTTAGATAAGTAGAACATATATCCTTACAAAATATAGAATTTAGATAAGCAGAATAGATATCCTTACAGAATACAGAATTCAGATAAGCAGGATAGATAGTAACTCCCGAAGTAGAAGCCATAGTGATCAGGCTAAGCCAATCCTAAGCTTGGGACTTCTACCCTCATTCAGGACAGAGGACAATGACAAGTAGGGGCCCTACTTCGTAATGTCCTCACTCACGCGCACAATCCCCAGCGTGCTTTGGGGTTTTCGATAGGCTGAGGCCTTGCAAGACACGACCCTCACTTGTGCCTTAGGCAAGAGGGCGTTACACCACCATTGGAGGAACCAATGCGTAGTGCCCAAACAATTTGGGGGGCGTGACCCTCCCAATTATAAGCAGTCACATCTCGACTCCACTCTTATCATAGGAGTCAAGGTACAGAATACCCAATTACCAATGGAGGACCCATTGCGTAGCGGTCATAGAATCAGAATATCCACTACCAATGGAGGACCCATTGCATAGTAACCAGAAAATCAGAG
The DNA here is from genome assembly GCF_000471905.2 of Amborella trichopoda. The sequence goes on along the minus strand of NW_006498549.1, from coordinate 2,131,944 downwards.
TATTGGTCAGAATCAGAATGCAAACATAAGAACTCATAATATCCACTACCAATGGAGGACCCATTGCATAGTGGCTAGAGAATCAGAGTTTTTGTAACAGAATCAGAGTCTATATAACAGAGTCAGAGTCCATATAACAGAATCGTAGTCCATGTAACAGATTCAGAGTTCATATAACAGAGTCAGAGTCCATATAACAGAATCAGAGTCCATATAACAGAATCAAAGTTTATATAATAGAGTCAGAGTCCATATAGCAGAATCAGAGTCCATATAACAAAATCAGATTTCATATAACAGAGTCAGAGTCCATATAACAGAATCAGAGTGTCAATGTCATACTTTCTAAATATTTAAGCGGTGACATCCAAGTCATAACAAGGCTATAGCTTTCAATTCATTTGGAATTTGAAGATAGTTCCAAACTTTATTTGAAGATAGTTCCAAATTTTATTTTATGTTAGACACAATTATCTTTCAAATGGGGGTAGTTTGAGAGCAATTGGACCTTATTTGTCCCCTCAAAAGAACCCAAGAACAGAGACACTTCATCTAAAATCTGTTATGCAGTGAAGACAGTGACATGTCTTTGAAATTCCACCCATGTTTCAAAATAAAAAAGGAATCTCAAAAATTTATCAACATGTGAACTAAAGATCACTCATAACTGGTTCCAATGGTGGGGGTTTGGGCTAAAATGGATACATTTTGTTCAGTCAAATTCAGTTACATCAGAGGCATTAAATCTGTGGTTTTGCTAAAATTGTCCACAACGACATACCTTCATAAAACAAAGCGTAACTTTCAATCCAAAGAGAATTTAAAAATATTTTCTACATGCAACTTTTAACCCATTCAAATATATTTTAAATGTCTATGTTTTCACCAAAAATAGACATCGTTTGGTTTGTTAAAATCAATGAACACAATGGTATTAATGAAAAATCCAGGAAAACAGTCCACAGCGACATACCCTCTCATTTAGAAATATAACTTCATTTTTGTAAAGAATTTCAATAGTAGGAAAAAACAAACATTTTACTAGGCTCATGTATCTTTCCAACGGTTGTAGCTTTAAGTCGATCAGATCCCGTTTGGGCCTTCGAAAGTCTCATTCAAGAACACACATATTCCTGAAATTTCAGAATAGCATATGACATGTTTCATGAACACATTCCAAAATCTTCATTTCATAGTAAAGAACATGATAATAACCATTCTCTCACAATGCACACACATAACATGCATTTCTTATATAATCTAAGAATCATACATTCATTTTCAACATACACTTCTATTGTTCATTCACATGCCTAAGTTTCCATACATTCCCATGACTATAATACGAGGGTAATGGATCCACTTACCTAATTAACAATGGGATCTCCTCCAACCTTTGGTCGTAACTCTCACCTACCCAGCAAGGCTGCTCACAAAGTTACTTCTTCTACTTTGTGTCTTAGAGAGAGAGAGAGAGGTAAGAATGAGGGGTGTGGGTGAGAGAAGAGGCTTAAGTACTCTCATGTTTGGGGTGGCTGGCCAAGTGTCACCAAGGGGCTCAAAAATCTGGACAAGTGGCACTCTCCATCCATGCATGTCAAAACTCAGCTGGCGCTGGACTCTCTTCCAGCTCACCCGGCGCTGGACTCTCTTCCACCAGGTGTTAGACTCCCTTCCAGCTCACCCGGAGCTGGACTCTCTTCCAGCTCACTCGGCGCTGGACTCTCTTCCAACTCACTTGGCACTGCACTACTTCTCCTTCACAGCTAGCGCTGGACAACTCAATCGGCGCTGGGCAACTCAATCGGTGCTGGCCTCCTTCTCCAACACAAACGGCGCTGGCCTTTTTATTCAAAAAAACCGGCACTGCCCTCTCACTTCCCTATCCTGCCATGCCTTCTAACTGGTCGAGAAAAGTTTGGGTCATCACATCATCCCCCCTTAAAAAGATTTTGGCCTCAAAATCGTTAATCCAAAAAGGGGGGTACAGTGCTCGAATTTCATCTTCTCGCTCCCACATCGATTCATCTCGTGAATGACACAGCCACAAAACCTAGACCAGGGGAATCTCTTTGTTGTGAAAAACTTGAACCCTTCTGTCGAGAATCTCAATTGATTGTTCAACATAAGTTAAGTCTTCCTTAATTGGGATGGGCCCATACCTCAAGACGTGGGACAACTCAGGCTGATACTTCCTCAATAATGAAACATGAAAAAGATCTTAAATGTTGGCCCACCTGGGCGGTAAGGCCAGTCGGTATGTCGCGACTCCAATTCTTTCTAATATTTCAAAGGGTCCAATAAAATGCAGACTTAGCTTCCTTTTCTTTCCAAACTTCATAATTCCCTTCGTTGGTGACAGTTTTAAGAATGCCCGATCACCTACTTCAAATTCAAGGTCCCTTTGGTGATTATCAACATAACTCTTCTGCCGACTCTGAGTTGTTTTAAGCCTTTCTCGAATTAGGGTGATTTTCTTTGATGTTACTTGAACAATTTTTTGTCCTAATAGTCTCCTTTTGTCGACTTCATTCCAACACACCGGCAATATGCACTTTCTCCCATATAAAGCTTCAAAAAGTGTCATTTGAATACTGACTTGGAAATTGTTGTTGTATGCAAATTCTACTAAAGGCAAGTGATCGTCCCAATTTCTTTTGAAGTCGGTAACACAGGCCCTCAACATATCTTCTAAGGTCTGAGCGGTCCTCTCTGACTGTCCGTCAGTCTGGGGGTGAAAAGCAGTACTGAAGGTAAGTCTTTTCCCCTAAGCTGATTGTAGACTGCTCCAAAACCTTGAAGTAAATCTAGAGTCCCTGTCGGACACAATACTGACAGGTACTCCATGTAGCTGTACTATTTCTTTGACATACAATTGAGCCAGTTTATCTAAGGTATAGGTAGTACGAACCGATAAGAAATGTGCAGCCTTAGTTAATCGGTCCACAATAACCCAAACATTGTCATGCCCCATGCCTGACCTTGGAAAATCAGACACAAAGTCCATAGTAATGTGTTCCCACTTCCATTCGAGCACAGGTAAGGGTTGCAACAGTCCAGCAGGTCTCTGATTTTCAGCCTTTAGTTACTGATAGGTTAGACATTTAGAAACAAATTGTGCCACATCTCTCTTCATGTTATTCCACTAGAAGGTCTTCTTTAAATCTTGGTACATTTTTGTGCTTCCTAGGTGCACAGTATTACGGGAGTGGTGTGCTTTCTCTAGAATAGTTCTTTTTATATTCTCATCACTTAGGACGCATACCCGTTCTCTAAATCTTAACAATTCATCATTACCGACAGAAAAATCCCCTTTTCTTTCCTGCTTTAAGTCTCCCAGAATTTTACTCAGCTGGGGGTCTGCCTTTTGAGCTACCCTGATCTGTTGAAAGCGTTGAGGTTCCACCCTTATACCTGCAATTATTCCTTTCTCAGAACTAGAGGGTAAGGTAGGGCACCGCTCCACTGCATCCTCTATCAGTTTCATTTCTCGGGCCATCAAATGTGCCACTAATATTGAGGGTTTCCAACTCAAAGCGTCGGCTACTACATTTGTTTTGCCCGGTTGGTAGTTGATGGTGCAATCATAGTCATTCAGTAGGTCCATCCATCTCCTTTACCTCATATTCAACTCCTTCCGAGAAAATAAGTAGTTGAGGCTCTTATGATATGTAAATATCTTGAACTGGGCTCCATAGAGATAATGTCTCCAAAATTTTCAAGGTAAAAGCCAAAGATGCGAGCTCTAACTCATGAATTGGGTAATTTTGCTCGTGTATGCTAAAACTTTCTCCTGTTGCATTAATACTCACCCTAGTCCCTTATGGGAAGCATCGGTGTAGATTACAAAGCCTTCATTTCCTTTAGGCAAAGTTAGTATTGGGGTTGTAGTCAATCTCTTCTTTAATTCTTAGAAACTCTTCTCACAATCATCCGACCATATAAATTTTACTCTTTTCTGAGTCAGGTGAGTCAGGGGAAGTGCTACCCTTGAAAAACCTTTTACAAAACGCCCATAGTATCCTGTCTGACCCAAAAAACTGCAGACCTCTGTCACATTTGTTGGTTTTCCCCATTTAAGCACGGCTTCAATCTTACAAGGGTCAACTGCAACCCCATCCTTAGAAATAATGTTGCCCAAGGAAGACCACACTTGAAAGTCAAGACTTGCTTTTCCCCAGTTTAGCATATAACTTCTTTGTTTTTAGAGTTTGGAGGACCGTCCTTAAATGTTGTTCATGCTATTCTAGATTCCTGGAATACACCAGAATTTCATCTATAAAAACCACGACAAAGTTATCCAGAAAGGGTTTAAACATCCTATTCATCAAATCCATAAAAACGGCTGGGGCATTAGTCAGCCCAAAGGGCATTACTAAGAACTCGTAGTGACCATAACAAGTCCTAAATGCAGTCTTAGATACATCTTCTTCCTTGACTCGCAGCTGATGATAACCTGACCGAAGGTCGATCTTGGAGAACACTTGAGCCCCTTGGAGTTGATAAAAAAGGTCATCAATTTTAGGCAAGGGGTACTTATTTTTTCACAGTGACCTGGTTCAACTACCAATAGTCTATACATAGCCTCAAAGACCCATCCTTCTTTTTAACAAATAAGCTAGGTGCACCCCAGAGACACACTAGGTCGAATAATTCTCCAGTAACTCTTGTAATTGCTCATTTAGTTCGTTTAGTTCGGCTGGGGCCATACTATAAGGAGCTTTAGAGATGGGGGCAGTACCAGGAATCTAGATACCCAACACAACTTTTAGTCAGCAAACGGGAAGCTTGAGTAGCCAAAATAAAATACAGAGGAAGAGCATCCTTGGCGCTAATAAAGTTCAACTCTGGTTTGTTTGGGTGTCTAAGGGTTACAGTCTTATCATGATAATTTACATTAGCATGATGTGTGGATAGCCAGTCCATGCCCAAAATAACATCAAAGTCTTGGATATCTAACAATATCAAATCTATATGCAGCTCACACCCTTCAAGTAAAATCCCACAATGTTTATAAATAGTATCAGTTTCTATAGATCCCCCCATAGGTGTGCAGACTACCAGAATCCAGTCAAGAAAAGAAGGTCTTGCATTTATGTGGCATGCAAAGTGAGGTGCAACAAAAGAATGTGTAGATCTAGGATCAATTAGGATTTTTGCTTCAATGCTACAAATGGAAAGCGTACCTCAGATAACTGAAGTTGATGCCTCAGCCTCCTGGTCGGTAAGAGCAAACACCCGACCTTGAGTCTTTGGTTCGTTTTCTAGCCCCTTCACTAGGAAATATCTAATATGGTGGCCCAACTTCCCACACTTAAAGCACGTCTCAATCTTCCTTCGGCAATCAACCGCCAAGTGATTGTCCTTCCCACAGTGTGGGCATGGCGGGTGCTGACTCTCTCTTACATCGCCCAGCAATGTTCTCTGAATCTTCTTGCCTCTCTGTATTTCTCTACCTCGAAAGTTCCTCTTCAGTGGTGGTCGAGCTTTTCTCCTCGAGTTTCCAAACTGGGCTGGTCCCATCTTCTAGTTTCCTCTAACCCGGGACTCTTCATCTTCCCTTTCTATCTTTATGGCCAGATCTACTAAAGGGGAAAAGGTCTTTAAATTGGCTGATATTACCCCCCTCTTTCGAACTTATTAGCCTTTCGCACCTCAGTATTAATGATGTACGACGCAAACCTTGACAACTTGGCAAACTTGGCTATATACTGCTCCACAGTTAAATTCCCTTGTTGCAGCTCGATAAAATCTACTTCTTTTTTTTCCTTTACTAAATTAGGAAATTACTTTTCATTGAAGGCTTCTAGCAAGTTCTCCCAAGTCATTTTTATCCCTGACCTTTCCCAAGATTGTTCTACCGAGCCCCATTAGTGCTCAGCGTCCCCTTCGAGCATGAAAGTGCCTAGCCTTACTTTCTGCTCATCAGTGCAGTTTAAAACTATGAATATCTTCTTCATTTGCCTCCTGCATCTCTCAGCCTTTTCTACTCTCCCAAGCCCTAAGAAGGTTGGAGGAGCCAACCTCCTAAACTTCTCCATTAAGTTACTGTCATTCGAGTCAGGGGTAGGGGTAGATGGGGCAGGCATAACTTCCTTCATCATTTGCATCATAGCCCATAAAGTCTTGACGAATTCACCGAGGGCCTCGGTATTCTCATTACTGGAACTTGAATTATTGGCCCTCTTTCTCGGCATCTTCAACCTAAGATGCAAACACTCAGTTACTAATCTACCCAAACTATTTTAAAGACACTTCTAAACTCCTTAGGCCAAGAATCCTATCCTGGCTGCTCTGATACCATAACTGTTACGACCCCGCCCCCTGACGCCTGCAGGAGGGCGACAGAGTACGGGATCGCGACTAGAGGTCGCGAACATCACTCAGGTAGGATTGGTTCAACGCATAAAAACATGGAATCGAGAGCAAACCATGAAAGAAAACTTAAATAAATCCATAAATCTAACAATTATCAATCCAAAAAGTACAGTCAATTCAATTCTTCCAAAATCAAAAGTCTTTAACAAGTTCGTTAAGGCACTGCTGGCCCAAAATACACAAAATGAGGAATATATCATGTCACTAAAATCACCAAAACATACTGCGAAAGTTTTGGAAGGCCGATTCTCAAACTTCATAACCTCAGGCTTTAAGACCTCAATCTGCCACCCACCTTGAGCACAGTTGCCACCACCCTTTGCTCTACAATTATGAAATTAAGATGGAATGATCTAAAAGCCCAGTAAGCAAATAACTACAATTGCATTACAGACTAATAGTTTATACATAATAACATGCCCATAATTATCAGACATCGTATTTGTCTTGCATAATAAGTCACATATCAGAGTACACATGAATACTATATAAAAAGGGTAAGAATCAGTTAACGGAACATCACCTGTTCTCAAGAGGATGTCTACCTTTAAACAAATCGCAGTTACAGTCAGATATTCTTACAGAATACAAAATTCAGATAAGAAGAACAGATATCCTTACAGAATACAGAATTCAGATAAGCAGAACAAATATCCTTACAGAATACAGAATTCAAATACGCAGAACATATAGTTACTCCCGAAGTAGAAGCCACAGTGATCAGGCTAAGCCAATCCTGAGCTTGGGACTTCTACCCTCGTTCATAAGGGAGGACAATGAAAAATAGGGACCCTACTTCGTAATGTCCTCACTCACGCACACAATCCTCAGTGCTTTATGAGTTTTTCGATAGGCTGAGGCCTTGCAAGACACGACCGTCAATTGTTCCCTAGGCAAGAGGGCGTTACACCACCATTGGAGGACCCAATGCCTAGTGCCTAGACAATTGGGGGGGCACGACCCTCCTAATTACAAGCAGTCACATCACAACTCCACTCCTATCATAGGAGTCGAGGTACAAAATACCCAACTACCAATGGAGGACCCATTGCGTAGTGGTCACAGAATCAGAATATCCACTACCAATGGAGGACCCCTTTCATAGTGGCCATACAATCAAAGTATTGGCCAGAATCAGAATGCAAATATCATAATTTAGAATATCCACTTATCCACTACCAATGGAGGACCCATTGCGTAGTGGCCAGAAAATCAGAGTTTGTGTAACAGAATCAGAGTCCATATAATAGAGTTAGAGTCCATATAATAGAATCAGAGTCCATATAACAGAATCAAAGTCCATATAACAGATTCAGAGCCCATATAACAGAATCAGAGTTCATATAACAGAGTCAGAGTCCATATAACAGAATCAGAGTCCATATAACAGAATCAAAGTTCATATAACAGAGTCAGAGTTCATATAACAGAATCAGAGTCCATATAACAGAATATAAGTTCATATATCAAAGTCAGAGTCCATATAACAGAATCAGAGTGTCGATGTCATGCTTTCTAAAAATTCTGGCGGTGACATCCAAGTCAAACAAGGCTATAGCTTTTAGTTCATTTAGATTTGAAGGTAGTTCCAAAACTTATTTTATGTTAGACACAACTATCTTTCAAATAAGGTGGTTTGAGCGCAATTGGACCTTATTTAACCCCTCAAAGAACCCAAGAATATAGACACTTCATCTAAAATCTTTTGTGCAGTGAAGACAGTGATGTCTTTGAAATTCCACCCATGTTTCAAAATTAAAAAGGAATCTCGAAAATTGCTCAACATGTAAATTAAAGATGACTCCAAACCGGTTCCAATGGCAAGAGGTTTGGGCTAAAATGGATATTTTTTGGTCAGTCAAATTCAGTGATATCAGAGGCATTAAATCTGTGCTTTTGCTAAAACTGTCCACAGAGACATACCTTCATAAAACAAAGCATAACTTTCAATCCAAAGAGAATTTAAAAATATTTTCTACATGCAACTTTTAACCCATTCAAATATATTTCAAAGGGCTGTGGTTTGAATGAAAATGGACATTGTTTGGTTTGTTAAATTCGATGAACACAATGGTATTAATGAAAAGTCCAGGAAAACAGTTCACAGTGACATACCCTCTCATTTCAAAATATAACTTCATTTTGTAAAGAATTTCAACAGTAGGAAAAACCAAGCATTTTACTAAGCTCGTGTATCTTTCCAATGGTGGTCGTTTGAGGTCAATCGGATCCCGTTTGTCCCTTCGAAAGTCTCATTCAAGAACACACATGTTCCTGAAATTTCACAATAGCATATGACATGTTTCAAGAACACATTCCAAAATCTTCATTTTATAGTAAAGAACATGATGAGAACCACTCTCTCACAATGCACACACATAACATGCATTTCTTACATAATCTAAGAATCATACATTCATTTTCAACATCCACCATTTCATAGAGCAAAAGCCCCAAATTTCACTGAAATTGCTCTTCACATACACTTCTATTGCTCCTTCACATGCCTAAGTTTCCATGCATTCCCATGACTACAATACGAGGGACATGGATTCACTTACTTAATTAACAATAGGGCCTCCTCCAACCTTTGCTCACAGCTCTCACAGCCCAACACTGGCTATTCACAAAGTGACTTCTTCCTCTTTGTGTCTTAGAGAGAGAGACAGAGATGTAAGAATGAGGGGTGTGGATGAGAGAAGAGGCTTAAGTAATCTCATGTTTGGGGTGGGGGCTCAAAAATCTGGACAAGTTGTGTTCACATCAGCATGCATCAAACAAGTGGCACTCTCCATCCATGTATGTCAAAACTCAGCTGATGCTAGACTCTCTTTTAGCTCACCCGGCGCTGGACTCTCTTCCAACTGACCCGGTCACCCAGCGCTGAACTCTCTTCCAGCTCACACGGCACTGGAATCTCTTCCAACTCATCTGGCGTTGGACTCTCTTCCAACTCACCCGGTGTTGGACTCTCTTTCAGCTCGCCCGATGCTATACCCTCTTCCATCTCACCCGGCTCTGCCTCAATTGGTGCTGCACTTCTTCTCCTCCACAGTCGGCGCTGAACAACCCAACCGACGTTGGGCAACTCAACTGTCGCTGGCTTCCTTCTCAAACACAACCGGCGCTGGCCTCTTTCTTCAACACAACTGACATTGTCCTCTCACTTCCCTATCCCTCCATGTCTTTTAACTGGCAAGGAAAATTTTGGGTCGTCACAATTACAACCATGCACATTCATCATTTCATTATCATGTGGCATGTCTTATTACAACCATGCACACACATCATTTCATAAGCACGTCTTATTACAACTATAAGGGCCACAATTCAATTGAGTCAAATCACTCGCGGCAGTAGAGAGAAGGAAGTCGAAAGAGGTGGGAGCGCACTCTCAGTGCTAAGGGCAAAGGATAGCGCCGTCCGTGTGATTTAGCCTAGTGTCGCTCATGTAACATGGCGTGTATCGCTGTCTGGAGCATCGTCGTGAGCGTGCATCGCCGTCTGGAGCATCGTCACGGGCATGTATCGCCGTCTGGAGTATCGCCACGAGCGTGTATTGCTGTCTGGAGCATCGCCACAAGTGTATCGTCATCTGGAGCATCGCCGCGAGTGTGCATCGTCGTCTGGTACATCACCGCAAGTGTGTTGTCGTCAGGAGCATCGCCGCCTAAAGTAACTCCGTGCGCGGTTGGTCAAGTGCAGTCGTCAGCGGTGTCAGAGCCACGCCGTACCTGTTAGCGCTGCACAAGTGACGCCAGCCACAACTCTTTTCTCAACCACCCAGCGACATCAACCACAGTTGGCCTCACCTACCCACGCGCCTATAAATTGCGCCCCTCCTCACCTTCATCCTTGTTTCTCTCTTTTTCCCTCAAACTTTCTCTTTCTAGAGGGCCTTGTGTTGCTGCCGTTGGGAGGCTACCTACTAGAGCAAGGGGCGACCTGCGCATGAAGGCCTTGGAGTGAGACTGTAGTGGGGGAGCAAGGGGCGACCTGTGCAAGGAATTTTAAGGGTCGTCGTGACCTTTATCTAAGTGGATTTAATGTTATACCTCCCCCAGATTCACTTGAATGGGATAGGATCGCTAAAATGAACGAATAGAGTGGATGAAAAATGAAGTGAAATTATGCTTGAACATGGTCAATGAATTTTAGAAAATTCATCGAGTTATTTCCTTGCCAAACTCACAAGTTTTCTGAATATGATTAATACTAAATTATGACTTAAGTGAAACTATAAAATGGTGTATGATCTGGGGATGGCATGTTGATTCTCAAGGGAAGGAGATTTTTTCAGCAACTTTCCGGGCTTTTTCCCTGTGCTTTTCACTGACCAAACAATGCCTGAATGGGCCCAAATTGGTTTTAAATGAAAGGTACAGATGTCTAGTTAAAAGTTTTCTTTTTGTATCATGATAAAATGTCACATGGATCAAAAGATATGGCCTAAAGCATGAGACATGGCTCACAGTCGCTGTAAATTCCAGCAACTGTGACTCTTTTTTTGGGCCATACTTTTGGTCTGGAAAACGACATCTAAATATCTTGAAATTGCCACCGTTAGAAAGAACTATGAATAGACTTAAAGTTACATGTTTTGAGATTTTTGAAATTTCCCATAAAGTTTGAGTTATACCCCAAAATGCATGAGGGTGTCACTACTCACTGTTTTTCAGCAACTATTATTCGTTTAGAACTAAATTTTCGACCACACTAATGAGGTCCAATTTCCGTGATAAGTGAAACATTGAATTTCTCTCATCTAGCTATTAATTGAAGCATTAACATTTCCTCGGTAAGTGGCAAGTATGAATGCTATATGATAATTGCCAGGCATATGCCACAAGGTTATGTGGATGATGGTCCACAACATTGTGCTATGTGAATAGTGATAAGCACCATATTGATGTGATTATTTTGTGATGAAAGTTTCACAATAAGTTCCAAAATGCCATTGATGATATCCATGTGTAAATGTTATGCTACGATTCATGTAATGAATGTTTTGTGTTAATTACCATACTGTTATGATGAGAATGTGATTTATCTGTAATGAAACGTTGAATTGGCATGAATGAATAGAATGCTCGAGCAAGAGATGAGGCCCTAATGATGACAACTACACAATGGGGCACCCCCATTGGTAGTGAAAACTGCTCTGTTATATCAATGTGAGAATGACCATTGTTTATAGATATTGGCCACTACATGATGGGTCACCCATCGGTAGTGGAGACTGATGCACTGAGACAGTAATGCTGGCATGTTCGCTAACCTATACATTGATCAGAACTGGTTAGGGGAGAAATGAGGGTTGCTCCCTGCGATTCATGAGATGAGATAGGTGATTGATTGATGACTTGTAAGGTAAAGGCCTGTCGAACCCCCAATGCGTGCTAGGGAATGTGTGTGTGAGTTGAGGGTATTACGAAAAAGATTACCCCACTTGTCATTACCCTCGCTCCTATGGGATGGTAGAAGTCCTAAGCAACTAGTTTGGCTTGGCCTGATGGATAAGACTTCTACTAACAGGAGCAGGGAACTAGAGAGTGAGTGTGTAACAAATAAATTGTGACTGTGATTTCCTGTAGTTGTAATGACTGCATGATATTGTCTATAATTAATGCACGGTTGCTCTGATATCCTTTTTATAATTGATGTACTAATCTGATGACCAATATAAGTGACTACTGCCCTACCACGGATTATGATATAGTAAATTGTTTATTGCACATGGGTAGACTTGTTACCAAATAATAACACTAGATCTACTTACTGAGCTTCAAAGCTCATTCCATTATTTTTCTCCTTGCAGACTGAAAGTGACAGGTTTAGAGTTGGGAGTGCGGGTTGCTGCTAAACGTCAATGGGGCCAGTCGGAGAAGGATTTTTAGATCTTGTAGGTAGCTAGGCTTTAAGCCCTAATTATACTATTTTCTTGGAACTATTAACTTTGGGCCTTAGAGCCCTAAACTCTATTGTACTACTTTTGGGGTGTAATATAATGTATGAAACATCTTTTCTTATGAATGAATTTTCTAATTTTTAAACTTTTAGGCTTGTGAGTATCGACTTTCCTTGATTTGCGTGATTATCACGAATAGCATTGAGTCTGCTCCTACCTGAGTAACAAACGCTACATTGGGATCACGAACCCACGCCCGGTCGCCCTCTGTGATTGGGGATATGGCGGTCGGGGGCGGGGTCGTGGGGAGCAGCTAGGATAGGGTCTTTGGCCTGGGGAGTTTTGAGAGGAGTCTTTAGAATAGCTTTGGGGTAGACAAGTGATTGGGTGCTCATGTGGTTAGGTCGAAGATGCCGAGAGCTCGTACCCACATTGCTAGTTCCAGCAACGAGAACACCGAGACGCTCGGTGAATTCTATAGGACTCTGGGGGCTATGACCCAGATGATGAAGGACTCGATGCTCGCCCAGTCTGCCCCTACCCCAGAACAGAATGATAGTAGCCTTTTAGAGAGGTTTAGAAGGCTGACACCCTCAACCTTTTTAGGGCAAGGTGGGGTAGAGAAGGCCGAAAGATGGAAGAGACAGATAGAGAAGATTCTAGAAGTATTACAATACTCGGATAAGCAGAAAGTTAGACTTGGGACTTCATGCTAAAAGGAGACGCTGAGCACTGGTGGGACTCAATAAAGCAAACCTGAAGGGAGTTAGGAACCGAACCCACCTGGGTGAACTTTTTGGCAGCCTTTGATGAGAAATACTTCCCAAACTAGGTTAGGGAAAGGAAAGAAGTAGAATTTATTGATCTCCAATAGGGGAACATGAATGTGGAGCAATATACCGCCAGGTTCACAGAACTCTCTAGGTACGCACCCATATTATAAACACCGAGGCGTGAAAGGCATCCAAATTTGAAAGGGGTCGGCCAACCTAAAGTCATACGCCTCGTTGGTAGACCTTGCCCTGAAGATTGAGAGAGACTGTGAGGACCACTGATCGAGGAAGGAAGGAAGGATGAAGGCTACGTCATCGAGTAGGCTCGGGAAGACACCCCGACAAGTTTCAAGAAGAGATGTGAGGAGTAGGCCATACCAGTTGAACCCTAGAATCCAGAGGAATCTCTCGAGCAGCATGAGCAATGATCGACCCCCGGCTTGTACTCACTGTGGGAAGGACAATCACACTACCGAAGATTGTTACTGGAAGAAGAATGTGTGCCTAAAGTGCGGCAAGCCCGGTCACTCGGCTAAGGATTGCCCTATGATAAAGACTGAGGACCGCCTGAAGACCCAAGGGCGAGCATTCGCCATCACAGAATAAGAGGCCAAGTGTAACAATCCTAAAATTTTAAAAAAAAAAACGGAAAAAAAAGGAGAAAAGATGCTTTTAAATAGGTGATGGTCTGTTTGAGTATGATGGTCCTTGGGGACCATCACTATTTTCAAAAACTTTTACTTAGTTTAAAACTTTTGCTGCTGCTTTTGTTTGCAGCCTTTGCAGTTGCTGCTTGCAGCTGGCAACGTCCTTTAGCGGACGTGGTTTTCGTATGTTAAAAGCAGACGCTTAACGCGACACCTCAGGTATGAGGTAGAGCGTAATAAAATATTATAATAATACGTTATAAGAATCTAAATAGGGGAGGTGAGCACTCCCACCCTATAAAATTTTGAGATCTCTCTCTCTCTGGTCGAAACACAGTGAAATCCTCTCTCGAACCGAATTTTTTATCGGAAGCTCCCTCTCAAACATTTGTGGGTAAGTGACATCGTCTTCCTGAAAAATAGTCTATTTTTAATAAATAGTGATATTTCCGTCTAGGATCTTTATTTTATCAGTTTTGTGTGTAAGTGACATCGTCTTCCAGAAAATTAGTCTATTTTTAATAAATAGTGATATTTCCGTCCAGGATCTTTATTTTATAAGTTATGTGTAAGTGACCCCATTGTCTCAAAAAATAATCCATTCTTTTTAAAAATGAAATGAAATAATTATTTCTGCTTATTATCATGAATTTTAGGCGCGATAAATTTTATGCGCACGTGACCTCATTATCTTGAAAAATAATCTTTTTAATAAAAATTGTGATATTTTATCTATGTTAGAAATTTTGAATGCTGTAAATTAGAAAACTAAATTTATATATTTTCTTGTCTATTATTAG
>NW_006498549.1:2097817-2116645 GCF_000471905.2 Amborella trichopoda | reverse complement strand
ACATTTCTGTTAATAGATCTCATTTTGAAAAAATATTGATATCTTTCAATCATGATTATTTTTAGGATTATGATGATCACTTACTGAGTAGCCAAACTCATCAAACTATGGTAAACATTTTTCAGGATAACTACGGATTCATTTTGAGTGCTAGTCAAGATCAACCTTGGAAGATACTGTTGTTGTGCTAGCTTTCTTTATTTACTATGTAAGACCTCGCCACTGTAAATTTGTCCTATCAATAAATGTATATATGTTTTGCCTATCACATCTCAGGAATAACAGTATTGTAAATTCTTGGGGTGTGACACCAAGACGTCCACCTCAGTGATCAAAGGTACGCGCTCAATTTGTGATGTTAAAACTAAAGCCTTGCTGGATCTTCTCACTCGTTTGTTGCACCCCACTTTACTTGCCATTTGAATGTTGCACCTGCACACCTTAACTACACCATGGTAGTATGCACATCAATGGGAGGCTCTATGGAAATAAGTAGAGTGTATAGGAAGTGTAAGGTTTCAATTGATGGGCATGACCTGCCCATGGACCTGATTTATCTAGACATTCAAGACTTTGATGTCATTCTGGGCATGGACTGGATGCATACACACCATGCTACTGTCAACTTCCATGAAAAGACCGTGACTTTTAGGCATCCTAACCAAGTGGCGTTGCAGTTCGAGGGCAATAAAGGTGTTGCCTCGCTACACTTTGTCTCTGCCCTCCAGGCCTCTCACCTTTTGACTAAGAAATGTGAAGGGTATCTGGCTTATGTGGTGGAAATTCGGGGTGTTCAGCCCCTGTTAGAAGGGATACCTGTGGTAAAGGAGTACCCCGAGGTATTCCTTGAAGAACTGTCATCCCTACCTCTGGTAAGGGAAATTGAATTTGAAATAGATATAGTCCCGGGTACCATGCCCATCTCTAAAGCACCATATAGGATGGCCCCAGCAGAGTTGAAGGATTTAAAAGAGCAGTTGAAAGAATTGTTAGATAAGGGGTTTATCCGACCCAGTGTGTCACCCTGGGGTGCACCCGTCATGTTTGTGAAGAAGAAAGATGGGTCCCTGAGGCTATGCATAGACTATAGGCAGTTGAACCAAGTAACGGTAAAGGATAACTATCCTTTGCCTAGAATCGATGACCTATTTGATCAGCTTCAGGGGGACCAAGTGTTTTCAAAGATCGATCTTTGATCAGGGTATCACCAACTAAGAGTGAAGGAAGGGGACATCCCGAAGATGGCCTTTAGAACTTGATACGGTCATTACGCGTTCCTTGTGATGCCCTTCGGATTAACCAATGCCTCTGCTGCATTCATGGATTTGATGAATAGGGTGTTCCGACCTTTTCTAGATGACTTTGTGGTGGTCTTTATTGATGATATTTTGGTATAATCAAAAAGCTGGGAGTTGCATGAGCGGCATCCAAGATCTATTTTGCAAACTTTAAAGTCAGAAAGGTTGTATGCCAAATTAAGTAAGACTGAGTTCCCGTGTAACCTTCTTGGGCCACATTATTTCCAAGGATGAGATCATGGTCGACCCCTTCAAGGTTGAAGCCATACTTAAATGGGAGAGACCAGCAAATGTGACCGAAGTTCGTAGTTTCCTGGGGCTAGTCGATTACTACAGGTGCTTTGTGGGTTCTCAAAGATAGCGCTTCCCCTAACTCAACTAACCCAGAAGGGCGTACAATTTATGTGGCCAGAAGATTGTGAGAGAAGTTTCCAAGAACTTAAGAAGAGACTGACCATCGCCCCAATTCTGGCATTGCTGAAAGGAAATGAAGATTTTGTGATTTATACTGATGCATTCCATAAGGGGCTTGGGGGTGTACTAATACAGAGAGGTAAGGTTAGTCCTTATGCCTCCAGGCAATTAAGGTAGTACGAGCAGAACTACCCCACTCATGATTTGGAACTCACGGAAGTAGTATTTGCAGTGAAAATCTGGAGGTAATACCTCTATGGGGCCCAATTTAAGGTGTTCATGGAGCACAAGAGCCTCAAGTACTTGTTTTTCCAAAAAGAGTTAAATATGAGGCAAAGGAGATGGATGGACCTACTAAACGACTATGAATGCACAATCGAATACCATCCCGACAAGACTAATATGGTGGCTGATGCCTCAAGTAAAAAACAATGGTCTCAGTGGCATGATTGATGGTGCGAGAAATGAATTTATTGGAGGATGTAGTGGAATGACATCCATCTCAGCCTCTTGGTGAAGAGAGTGAAGTATTTTCATGTATAAGGGTGGAGCACCAACTGTTTCAACAACTGCGAGTGGCTCAAAGAGAAGTTCCCCAACTAAAGAAAATCTTTGAAGCATTGAAGATCGAGGGAAAAGAGGATTTCTCCATTGACAGTGATGGACTGTTAAGGTTTAAGGGATGAATATGTGTTCCCAATGACGAAAGTGTAAAAAGGGCCAATCTGAAAGCAGCACACCACTCTCGCTACACGATACACCCTGGGGTTACAAAGATGTATCAGGATCTGAAAAGAGCCTTCTGGTGGAACAACATGAAGCGAGATGTGGCACAATTTGTAGCTAAATGTCTAACATGCCAACAAGTGAAGGCAGAACATCAAAAACCTGTTGGATTATTACAACCCCTGCCCATACTAGAGTGGAAATGGGAGCATATTGTAATAGACTTTATTTCTAGGTTACCAAGGTCAAGTGCAGGGCGTGATGGTATCTGGGTCATAGTGGACCGACTAATTAAGGCTGCTCACTTCTTACTAGTTCGCACGACCTATACGTTGGACAAGTTGGCCGAACTCTACATCAAAGAAATTGTGAGACTTCATGGGATTCCTATTAGCATTGTTTCAGACAGGGACCCCAGGTTCACTTCTAGATTTTGGTCAAGCCTACAATCAACTTTGAGGGCCGAACTTACCTTCAGCACCGCCTTTCATCCCTAGACAAATGGCCAATTAGAAAGAATCATTCAAACACTGGAAGATATGATGAGGGCGTGTGTCACTGACTATCTTCCCCTGATAGAGTTTGCCTTCAAAAATAGCTTCCAAACTAGAATCCAGATGGCACCGTATGAGGCCCTATATGGGAGGAAGTGTAGATCGCCTATATGTTGGGATGAGGTGAGCGAGAGGAAATTACTGGGGCCCGAAATAGTCTAGATAACTTCTAAGAAGATTACCTTAATTAGAGAACGGCTCAGGACAGCCCAAAGTCGGCATAAGAGTTACGCCGATAATCACAAGAGAGACCTCGAGTTTGAGGTAGGAGACCGGGTCTTCCTGAAGGTATTGCCGACCAAGGGCATTACGAGGTTTGGTAAGGAAGGGAAATTAAACCCACATTTCATTGGGCCTTTTGAAATTTTGGAAAGAATTGGGAGTGTGGCATATCGACTTGCCCTGCCACCTAATTTGGCTAATATCCACAATGTCTTCCATGTATCCTTGCCAATCCCACTCAGGGAAGACCTAACCTATGTTGAACGACCAATTATGATATTGGACAGAAGGGCGTCAGTGTTGCGCAATAAAGAAATTCCCTGGTACGGGTGCAATGGCAATATTACACAAGGGAAGAATCAATGTGACAACAGGAGGGTGAAATTAGGGAAAAATACCCCCACCTCTTTTATTAATGGTTTTTTGGACAAAATCCTTCTTAAGGGAGGAATGATGTATGGGCCACAATTCAATTGAGTGTAATCACTCGCGGCAGTAGAGAGAAGGAAGCTGAAAGAGGCGGGAGCGCACGCCCAGCGCTAAAGGTGAAGGATAGCATCGTCCGTGTGATTTGGCCTAGTGTCATCCATGTAACATGGAGGCAACACCGTGTGTATCATCGTCTGGAGCATCACCACGAGCGTGCATCACCAATTGGAGCATCGCCGCGAGCGTGTATCATCATCGTTGTGAGTGTGTATCACCGTCTAGAGCATCGCCGCAAGTGTATCACTATCTGAAGCATCGCCACGAGAGTGTATCACCATCTAGAGCATCGCTGATAGTGTGTTCCCATCAGAAGCATCGCCGCCTGAAGTAACGCCACGCTGGGTTGGTCAAGTGTCCAGTTGTCGGCGGTGTCAGTGCCACGCCATACCTGTCAGCGTCGCGCGAGTGACGCTAGCCACAACTCTTTTCTCAACCACCCCATGATGTTTCTCTCTCTTTCCCACAAACTTTCTCTTTCTAGAAGGCTCTGTGCTGCTGCCATTGGGAGGCTACCAACTGGAGCAAGGGATGACCAGCATGTGAAGGCCTAAGAGTGAGGCTGTCGTGGGGGAGCAAGGGACGACCTGCATGAGGAAGTTTAGGGGACGTCGTGACCTTTATGTAAGTGGATTTAGTGTTATACCTCCCCTAGATTCACTTGAATGGGATAGGATCGATAGAATGAACGAATGTAGAGTGGATGAAAAATGAAGTGGAATAATGCTTGAATATGGCCAATGACTTTTAGAAAAAATATAGAGGTTTTTCCTTGCCAAACTCCCAAGTTCGCTTGATATGATTAAGACTATATTATGACTTAACTCAAACTATAAAATGGTGTATGATATGGGAATGGCATGTTAATGCTTGAAGGAAGGATATTTTTCCAACAACTGTGCAGGCTTTTGCCCTGTGCTTTTCACTGAAAAAACGGTGCCTGAATGGGCCCAAATTGGTTTTAAATGAAATTTATACATGTCTAGTTAATGTTTCCTTTTTGCATCGTGATAAAATGTCACATGGATCAAAAGATATGGCCTAAAGTATGAGACAAGTCATTGCTCACAGTAGCTGTAAATTCCAGCAACTGTGACTCGTTTTTTGGGCAGCACATTTGGTCTGGAAAATGGCATCCAAACATCCTCAAATTTCCACCATTGGAAAGCCTTGTGAATAGACTTAAAGTTACATGTTTTGAGATTTTCAAAATTTCCTATAAATTTTGAGTTATACCCCAACATGCGTGAGGGTGTCACTACGCATTGTTTTTCAACAACTATTATTCGTTTAGAACTAAATTTTTGACCACACTAATGAGGTCCGATTTCCATGATAATTGAAACATTGAAATTCTCTCATCTAGCTATTAATTGAAGCATTAAAATTTCCTCGGTAAGTCGCAAGTATGAATGCAATATGATAATTTCCATGCATATGCCCACAAGGTTATGTGGATGATGCTCCACAACAATGTGCTATGTGAAAAGTGATAAGCGCCATATCGATGTGATTATTTCATGATGAAAGTTTCATGATAAGTGCGAAAATTCTATTGATGATATCTATGTGTAAATGTTATGCTACGATTCATCTAATGAATGTTTCGTGTTAATTGCCATATTGTTATGAGAATGTGATTTATTTGTTATGAAGCATTGAATTGGCATGAATGAATAGAATGCTCGAGCAAGAGATGAGGCCCTAATGATGACCACTATGCAATGGGGCACCCATTGGTAGTGAACACTGCTCTGTTATATCAATGTGAGAATGACCATTGTTTATGGATACTGGCTACTACGGGATGGGTCATCCATCGGTAGTGGAGATTGATGCACTGGGACAGTAATGCCGGCATGTTCCCTAACATGACAGGAACTGGTTCGGGGAGAAAACAGGTTCGCTCCCTGTGATTCATGAGATGAGATAGGTGATCGATTGATACCTTGTATAATAAAGGCATGTCGAACCCCCAATGCGCATTGGGGACTGTGTGCGTGAATTGAGGGTATTACGAAGTGGATTACCCTACTTGTTATTACCCTCCCTCCTGTGGGATGGTAGAAGTCCTAAGCAACGAGTTTGGCTTGGCCTGATGGATAGGACTTTTACTAACAGGAGAAGGGAACTAGACAGTGAGTGTGTAAGAAATGAATTGTGACTGTGATTTTCTGTAGTTGTAATGTCTGCATGATATTGTCTATAATTGATGCACTGTTGCTTGGATATCCTGTTTATAGTTGATATACTAATCTGATGACCAATATACGTGACTACTGCACTGCCAAGGATTATGGTCCAGTAAATTATTTACTGCAAATGGGTAGACTTGTTACCAAAGTATAACACTAGATCTTCTTATTGAGCTTTAAAGCTCATTCCATTATTTTTCCTCCTTGTAGACTGAAAGTGACAGGTTCAGGGTTGGGAGTGTGGGTTGCAGCTAAAACTCAAAGCGGCCAGTCAGAGAAGGATTTTTAGGTCTTGTAGGTAGTTGGGCTCTAAGCTCTAATTGTACTACTTTCTTTGAGCTATGTAACTTTGGGTCCTAGAGCCCTAAACTCTATTGTACTACTTTTGGGGTGTAATGTAATGTATTGAAACATCTTTTCTTATGAATGAATTTGCGAAGTTTTTAACTTTTAGGCTTGCGAGCATCGACTTTCCTTGGTTTTCTTCATTACCAAGAATAAAGCGTTGAGTTTTCTCCTACCCGAGGAACAAACGCTGCATTGAGATCACGAACCTGCGCTCGACCACCTTTCGGCATCAGGGATATGGCAGTCGGGGGCGGGGTTATGACAACAACCATGCACATTCATCATTTCATTATCATGTGGCATGTCTTATTACAACCATGCACAATCATTATTTCATTATCGTGTGGTATGTCTTATTACAACCATGCACACACATCATTTCATAGGCATGTCTTATTACAACCTTGCAAATTCATCATCTCATAAGCATGTCTTATTACAACCATGCACATTCATCATTTCATTATCATGGCACACAGTCATTTCATAACAGATTGTTGGAAGACATTTTTTATCATCATGGGTCCCCGGTCAATAAAGCCTAACAAACAATGGAAATTCTGACAGTATCAGAATAGCCCTAGAACTAGCCAAGATCTTCACAAGGACTCTTAAAATTCTCCTGCCAAGTTTCGTCACATTCCGACATGTCTAAGGCAGTGCAGACTGAGAAACAGTTTCGGTAGAATTAGCCTCTAGCACCCTGAAATGGACCTTATAACTAGAGCTATATTTTTAGTATCTCAATTTATAGTGAGACCACCGTCATTAAATCCGGCATGGTTGAAAGCCCTCAGGGGTGAAATTTTAGCTTGAACGGACATTCCAAGAAGAAGTTATAGGCAAAAGAGTGAAACAAGAGGAACCGCACGCTATTCCATTACGGCCACCCTGCAACTCAACTCCATTAAAGAGACAGTCACGAATAGTAACTTGTGACGCTTATATTTCCCTCGCCCAAGATCATATCGTGCTCAAACTTGATGGAGCGTATTCATCTCGTCAAGATGAGCATTTCGATATGTGGCATGCCCCACGATGACGCCCGAACGCGAAGAAAAGCCAGAGAGAAGTTGCTGATCCGTGAAGAAAGTGTAGGAAAATCATTAGCGTCGCGCCTCGCTCGAGCAGCCAAATCATGCCGCTCGTAAGCCCGATCGATGTGAAACCAATTCCATCGCGTGCGTAAGATCTAAGGCTATCTCTAGTTCAAACTCCGTACATGATGACTAGCAGGATTCCTCACACAATGCTGACGAAGTGACTGCAAATTATGTCGTCGGAATTCCAGATTCAGGTCGAAACTCCAAAGTTACAAAATCTTTGTTTGAGCATGGAGTTGAGCTGCGTTTGTTGCCCCGCAATTGTGACGGCATGCTCAGTGTGATCTAGCAAAGAAATCACACAAAACCATCAAGGAACGGATACACAATCGATCCAAAGTTTCAAGATTCATTCAAATTTTAAGTCACATGATCATGCCCTAAAACCACGATCCGTGGCTCAAAGTTGGTATTAAATTGATCGCCATGTTGAACCCTACAAGAAAATAATCATCTTTTGATCAAACAGGCATCAGAACAACCCCGGATCATCCATGAAAAATCATGTACATTATAGGGCAACACAGGGTCTTTCTTGGAATTCCACAACTTGTTAAGAAGGGGTAAATCTGTTATTTTGCACCCTATTTTTTAATTGCTTTTAATTCAGTTGAATTTTAATTTCCAGCAATTAGGTTTAATTTTGATCAATCCACCCATGTTTGGGCATAATTCTATATATACCATGTACCATCATTGTATGCAAAGGCTTGAAACAATTCTCTAAAGAGAATTTTTGCTTAATAGAATTCCCTTTCCTTCTCATTGTTGGGTCACGTTTGGAGAGAGAGAATAAGGAGAGAGAAAATTTTGGAATGGTACCCTTAAGCTCAAGGTCAACCTCCTCTCTCTTCTTTTCTTTCTTCTTCATCTGAGCCTCCCTCAGAGGCCATGCACGACAGTGGCAGTGTCGTGCATGCCTCTTTCTTTTCTTTTTCCCCTTTCTGTTGGTTCATCTCTATCTCTCAGTGAGGCTTGCAGACAGTGCTGCTCATCGCCGTCTGCCGATGTATCCTCGACGCCACAGTGAAAACTATAGACTACGAACCTTATTGCTGCCCACAGGGGTCCCCCCCTGTTGCATGCCTATCGCAGACGGTGATGCCCATTGCCACCGACGAGAGGTTGCGGCAACACCTATCGTCGTCCGCGAGCTTCCTTCGTGTGCTCGGTGCTTATCACCATCTGCAAGCTTTCTTTGTGCCCTTGGTGCCTATCGCTGTCCACAAGCCTTCTTCGTGCACTTGGCGCCTATTGTCGTGCATAGGGTCTTCTTATGTCCCATGCCTATCTCCGTGTGCCTTAGTAAGAACTGTTGACGTACGCCTCGCAAATGGCTATCGCCACACGCTTCACAAGAGGCTATCGCCGCCCGCGCAGGGGTGTACTGCCTTCTTGTGTGGCCCCAACGGCAATGCCTAGCATCACCCGTAGTTCACTGCTCACCCTCTTGCCTTCAGCAGTTGTGTCTAGCGTTGTCTAAGGGTCGTGATACTGCTACTCCACGGTTGTGGGTGGTGACACTTAGCACCGTCGGGACCCCATCTCTTCATCGTCTCGTGCATTCTCTTCATTCTATTCTCGCTTGACCAATGGTGAGCTCAGTCTAGTTTTTTCATAGCAGTCTGGCTGTCGAGCGGTGTTTTCGTCGTGCTGGTCCAGAGTACCATGCCCGTCATGCTGCCACACCATATTAGGACAGTCATGTTGACCTTGGTTTCAAGTAGAAATACCTTCGCACTGGTCCAAAGTACCGTGCTCGTCTTGCAACCACTCCGGGTCGGTCATTACATTGGTCCAGCTATCATGCTAGTCTGGTCCCCATGTTGAGTCCCCACTTCTTTTCCCCTCTCATTCAAACCTCCTTCTTTTCATCACCTTAACTTTCCACCTTCTCAGCCATATGAAGGTACATTGCCCTAAGACAAGAGTGGTCATTCAGCCCACTTATCTTGCAAATTAACCATAGAAGTGTTGTGCAGAAAATAGGGAGATTGCAAGTCAAGGCAGGCTATTCCGATCCAACTGAAGCAGTTGAGGGGCTTTCCATCGTGATCTAAGACGGTGCCTGCGCGAGTCAGCCCGAGTAAGTCATGGACCCAGGTGAGGTTGGTCCCCACCTCACATCCAAAATTCCTCTCTCACTAGTTGGATACCTGCACTTGTTCTTGAACAACATTCTCGAGAGAGCGATCTCGGATCCCTGGTCTTCGGAACCCAAGACACGTGTCACCTGATCACCTAGATCAGGGGAGGTGAGATCGAGGCACCTAACCAGCTTGGCGACTCCACTAGGGACTTATTACCCCTTTGTCAGTTCGCTTTTGTTTGATCAGTATCTTCTTTTACTTTCTGCACTACTTTCTATGGCATCTGGGTTATCCAACCCATTCATCCGAGTTGGGGATTTTCTCATCCCCGCACTCGTGGCTGTCCTAGGGAAGCGAACTGCTCAAGCTTCCTTCCCTACACTCCTTCTGAGTCGGGACTCACAGTTCGACTCCCAGGTTCTTTCTTGAGTTGATGTGAGAAGGGACTTAAAGGTTCCTAACTCCCCACTTCCTCGCCCCGGTAGACCCTCCATCAAGGCCTATTGCTTTGGTAGCACATCTGCTACCGCACACAACACACACCGTACTATTGGCAAGTCCCTTGACAGTTATATTACTGAGGTATGTCGAAAGGCTGCCCTGTCCACTCTCGCAAAAGGCAAGTAAGTTGCCACCGCTTCTAAGGGTCGCCGCAAGTCAATCCCCCATACTCCTTCACCACCCCAAACCTCTACACTGGAGGCTCGACACACGGAAGCAAAAATCCTAGGGTCTCCACCCCACGCACACACCTAAAAGCTCACGGTCCAACCACTCGAGCCACACCTTGGGGAGACTTTCATGCTGCCCCAAATTCGTGTTCAAGGCTAGGCTTTCTCGGGCCAAACTTTGTGCACGTCATGCATCCTACAGCTCGGGGCAGCGCCAGATCGGCATCAGCTCGAGCACATGAGGATCGACCACTTTTTCCTCCCTCTCACCACACAGAGCTTCACCCTGTGAGAGATGGGCTTTTACCCTGTCCCTCATAGATACAAGCTCGTGGGTCTCGACCTCCTAAGGTCGAACAAATTGAGCAAACCTGGGCCAACCCCCAAGTCCAGCGGATGGCTAACCCTAAAGGTGCACACACCAGCTCCCTGATTCCGGCTCAGGCGGAGTCATGAACCAGCTTCTTCTTCTGTCACTCTTCTCTCACCAAGCAAGCACCTCAAGGCCTGGTACTCAAAGGTTTTCCCTAAGAATACCATCTTGAGTCAGCCGCCTCAAGTCAAACATACACCCAAGCCTCACAAGGGAATCCGGGGCAACGACCTGATGTCAGACAAGAGCCTCTAGCCTCCAACACAATGCCCCAGGTTGCCCTCAGTCTTTGGATCCCATTCTTTACTTCAGGTAATAGACATGGCCCTCGCTTGCATAAGAAAAGCGCGACAGTCCAAGCCTCAGACTCGGTTCTGGGGTGAGGTCCATAGCCTCCTCAAGATCAAGCAGAAGAAGGGTCTGCAGATTCTGACCAAAGAAGCCCCCAAGGTAGTTGACGTTACCACCTTTGGTGACCTCCTGCCTCATAATCCCTTCATCCCTCTTTGGATCCCAGAGCCCGAGTCAATCCAACAGTATTGCTTGGTGATCACTTCCAAGAAGCCGCGGTCCAAGACTGTCCAGAACCCGTCCTCACACGGTCAGCGTATAAGGCTCGAGTCCAGTCCAGGCATGCTGAGCCCCTGCTGACTGACTTGTCACACACGACTCGCCAACCCCGGCCATCTATTACTTCACCTGGCTCTGACCTTTCAGAAGAAACGGTTAGTGTCATGGTGATTAACGAGCTGGACAACGCCTAAGAAAAGCGGATGAAGAGGTTCAAGGTAATGATGCAGTCCATCCTCGAAAAGAAGGAACGCCTAGAAGCTCCAAGTCCCCTTCTTCTCACTATGAGATCAATTCTCCGTTTGGTGCGGACACCATTCCCAAGCAAACTCCCCCACCAATCTCTCAAGACAACTCTGCTTCCTGCGGGGTTTCCCAAACCGATATAGATGCCATGGTGGCCCATAGTCTCAAGAACAAGGTCTCAAGCATGCAAGAGGCGCCGCTCTACCGGAAGCCGTACCCTTCGTACATTGACTAGGTATCATATCCCTCGAACTATCAAAAAGGGAAGCTCCCCCTATTCAATGGTACTATGTCCCCGCAGCAGCATACTGCCCACTTCCAAGTGGCCTGTCAAGAGACGGTGACTGATAGGCGACTCCTCCTCCGTCTGTTCGTCGAGACTCTCGAAGGGCCAACCTTCCAGTGGTATGCTGGGCTGCCTCCAAACTCGGTGCACACTTGGCAGGAAATGGAGCAGTTGTTTTGCCAACACTTCTACAAAGTCCAAAAGAACGTGGAAACCATCGAGCTCCTCACTCTGACTCAAGACCCTGGTTTGCCAGTTGACAAGTTCATCGCCCGATGGAGAGAGCTGGCAATCTTCCATGCCACTCTCATGACTGAGAAGAAGTTGTCCAGACCTGCATATGAAACATGCTTCTTGAGAACACCCTGCATGTCGAGGCCTCCAATCCACCATCCATGTTAGAGTTCATCTCTAAAGCAATTCGTATCGAGGGTCTATCCAAACACCATCGCGAATCTCATCAGCAACCCTCTGGCTCGAACTCCTGCTTCAATAATCGGGGCAACCAGCAAAAAGCAGTGATCAGTGCAGCCGTCACTGTGACTGACACTAACAAAGCCGCTCCTCAAACCCTAGACCTCTCCAAGGCACAAACATCTCAGGCTGGGGGCAAGCAACAGTCCTACAATAAGGCCTCGCCTCCCAAAAATATTAATCGAAGCGACTTCTTGATCCAGCACCAGAATAAGGTGCACCCCTTCGACAAGGAGTGGGTCCCTGCACTGCTTCGACTACTACTGGAGAAAAACATGATCCAGTTGTCGGAAGTCAGCACTCCAAAACAAGCTGGACAGGAGACACACGAGAGGTATTGCGCCTATCACAAGAAAGTAGGCCACCCCACTCAGGACTGTTATAAGCTCAACGACACTATCAAAGCCCGTATCAACAAGGGTCAGATAAAGCTCGAAGAGTTAAAGAAAGCGTTCGGGGCAACAGAGTCTTCTCACATAGTGACAATACAAGAAGATGATGGGGCACCAGCCATCCTCCGTGCACTATTTTTCATAATGCTCAAAGAGGGACACATCACGCTAAAGCCGACAAGACAGCCCAAGTTCCTGCCTCCAGGAACTGAGAACCTCTGGTGCTCGTATCAACTAATACGAGGTCATGACATGAACAAATGCACTGGCTTCCACAAACTCTTGGCAAAGAAGATGTAGCAATGCTAAGAAGCTCATGGTAACCCAGAAGGATGCCCTCAAGTCCCTCTTCCACCAGTGCAAGAAGAACTCCCAACCCAAGCCCGAGAAGTGCTGAGATCGACCCTCTGTAGGCCCTCTTTGAGGCGATTCTCCAACAGGGTCTCGTCACTCCCAAGCCCGCCAGGCAGCCTAAGCGCCTTGCCCGGGGTACGGAAAACCTCTGGTGAGCCTATCACCAAGTATGGGGCCACAAACTGAAGGAATGCTCGAGGATTAAAGCTATAGTCAGTCAGAAGGTACAGTAAGGCCACATTGTTTACGTCGTTCTCCCAGAGCACTTCTAATCTGTCACTCCCGTTCAAGAGGAAATCCTGCTACATGTCCCCAATGAGCATATACTGGATCCTTCAGAGCCCTCGACTTCTCAGCCTCGGGACGTCTACCATGGGTCAAGTAGACTCAAATCCTTAAAGCGTGAGGAAATCCACCAAGCTAGGGCTACTCATGAGCCCGATAGGGCAGTCCAAACACCTACTCAGGGATCCAGAAGGAGACGACAAGCACCTAGGTCAGCTCATCAAAGGAACCACATCCCTCAGCCACCAGTTGAGGAAGAATTCCTCAGGTCCCTTCCTCCATTGCCAGCCTTACAGGACTTTATCCTGGGTGCAGCTCACCTTATCCTGTCGTCCAATCAGACAGATGTCAATAGCTTGGGAGTCGTCCAATATGGGTGACAACGCTAAAAGCACCCCACAATGGTCAAAGCCGGGGCAAGACCTAAAATACCCCCTACACTCGTCCAACATGGGTGACGACGTTAAAAGCACCCCACAATGGTCAAAGCTAGGACAAGACCTAAAATACCCCTTACACATGTCCAATTCCGGTGATGACTTAAAAAGTTACCCAGAACATTCGAACTCTTCTTCTTCTCTCTCCTCTTCTATTTCTTCCACAGGTACAGCTCGGAAGCGCCCAGAGTTTGACGCTCTAAATAGAGAGCTCGGAGGCACCAGCCTTAGTAGGTCACAGCGGAAGTGCCTAAGAAAGATGTCGACCCAGTCAGTTGGATTCTTGACAGTCGCCGATACCCTGTCAACCCAAGCCAAGCCCGAGCCACCCTCAAGCTCCTCTTCCAAAGAGGCCTCCCAAATGGTGCAAATCTTGGAAGTACCATCCAGCATAAAGCAATAAAAAAGAGAAGGAAGAATAAAAGACATGTCGTACACAAAAAAGAAAAAAGAATTGTTCCATTCGTAAATCAAGTGGGCATTACAAGCTCTTTTTCTTTACAAAAAGAAGAAATGAAAAGAAAAAGAGAAAGAATGCATCATCAGAATTGATCAATTACTTCATTGATCTTCCCCCTGTATGTCGCAGTCGATATCTTCGCTCGCTCGATTTCTTCCTTCAACCCTGCCACCAGCTCCGCCTCATGCTCCATCAAGGTGGTCACTTCTCCCAAGGAATACTCAAGGGCCAAAATATTATCAATAAGCACCATGTCCTTCACTTCCCAAGGCGCAGTCTCCTTCTCCAGCTTGTCAAGTTTCTACATCAGCTCTAATATCTTCGCCGTCAGAGCCATCACTTTATGGTGGCAGGTGATGGCCTGCTCAGCGAGGTTTGATCTTTGGGAGACTACAGCATACATCTACTACAATTGGGTGTTTACCAGTTTGCGGTAGCGTAAAGTGAAGAATTCAAAGGGGGTAGTTGCAAGCTCTCTAGCTGCTGCGTAGTTGCTTCTTCATGCAAGGCCTTTGCCCTCCATCCCTCCGGCTCATTGGCAATTATGTCAAAGTAAGGAAGGGCTTTGAGTGCATTTCCTAAGGAAATCCCCTTCAACTGAAGGATCGTTGTTCCAAGCTCTTCAAGAGACAGCTCCTTCAGCTTCTCGAGGCCCGTTCGAAGCATCTCAAAAATGACACCTAGCAGCCCACTGAAAGTGGGCCTGGGCAGTGCAATAGAAGCGACCACAGAAGGAGGATCCCCAGTTGCAGCCAAGGCCTCAAGCTCCCTAGATTCAAGGGCAACCTCAGGTTGCACCCCAGCAACAACTCTCTCGCTCAGAATCCCTGCCAGGACCACTTCAGGCTCGACCCTCTCTTGCTCAGGTGTGGTAGCTTCACCCTTTGAAAGCTCTGTAGCCTCAGCCAAGGCAAGGCTGACCTCATTGCCTGGAGCTGCTACCTCAATGTCAAGCTGCACCACGATAGCCTCCTCTCTCAAGGTAGCAACTTCTCCCTGTGTCCCTTCCTCTTGAGCCATCGTCTCCACCTCAACAGCTTCAACACCTGTCCCTCTCCTTCTTCGCCCTTGTCCTCTAGGGAAGCCTTGTCAACTACAGGCTCCTCCATAGGGCTTGCCTCTTCAACAGCTAGGGGTACCTCCTTTCGGCCCTCCAAACCTGATCTCTGAGGGTGTCTTGCCTCTGTATCCCCCACAGCTACATCACTTGAGGCAGCAACGTCCTGCTGCTCAGGTGGTCCCTCTTCAGTCCTTAGGGCTCCAACCTCTTCTATGACCACAAGATCTATCGGGGTTTCCCTTTTATCAGTAGGCACAACAATCTTCAGAGCTCCAAAGGTACTCTCCACCTTTGCCACCTCATCAAGGCCAGCCTCATTAGCCCCGTTAACCTCCATCGGGACTGGGCCCTCCCCTTCAGCCACGAACATCACTTCCCAGTCCAAACCAATTTCGATCAGGGAAGTGGGATCTGAGGCACCAACTTGAGCCTCTGAAGGACCAGAAGAAGGTTCAAGTGAATGAGAAGGCAAATCCTAAAGAGCAGAAGGCAATGTAGAAATAGCAGGAGACATGCAGCCCTCTGAAGAAGCCGAGGGTGAGGAGCCGTCTTTTGGCTCGCGAACCACCCCCTATGCGTTTCGAGGCCTTGGTTGCCTTCTTAGCCAGAACGAGACGAGCCCCTGGGGGAGCCCGCTTCCTCTTCCTCCCCTTTTCTTGAGAGGGTGTAGTAGCTTCAGGGGCACCCTTTCGAGAAGAGCCGACAGCGAGTTTGCTTTGAGGACCGCTCCCTATCATCACGTTCAAATCTTAGAACAGGCATCCTTCATACCATGCAACCTGACAGCCCTCTTTCTATTTGAAAATGGAAGAGAGATTATCAAAAATGCTCTATGTCTTCTTCTCCATTTCGAGAAACCAATGCAGAGACCTGTCCACCACGATTTGGCGATGCCGCTCAAGGGTGCTCCAGTCCCAAGGAAAGCCCAGGGTGAATACTCCCCCAGAGGAGGAGTCCTTTACATCTTCCTTTGCCTCGTCTCCTTGCTCCAGTGATAATTCTCCCCTTTCCAGGGGTGGCCGACATCCCAGTACACCTTACTAGTGATTTGCCACCAGAGTTCATGGGCTTCAGTTGCTCGCACTCTTCTTCCAAAATATGGCAGCATATACTTATTAACCTCTATGAGCTCCAAGCACATGGCCCAAGCTGTGTGAACGTGCCTTGGGAGCCAAGTCTACTGATGGATTCCCAACTGGTCCTTCTTCTAGTGAGCTGCTATGCCGCTTCTCAAAGAATACGAAGAATGGGCAGCCTTGATCGAGCCCGTGCTACCTAGCAAATCTATGAGGGAAATACCCCTCTAGTTTTGCACTATGAACAGTATGGTAGAGAAGAACCCCGCCCCTGACACTCAACAAATACATTAGCTCCTTATGAGTAGTGCACTGTCCAAGCGCTTGCCCAGCTCGTCAACAAAGGCACGGTATGTGAGATTCCCTACCAGGAAGGTGGGCCTCCTCATGTGGAAGTGGTCATTGCAGAACAAATTACGTGCATGGCAGCGAGTATGGAAGATTGCTTTCTGCCCGGCAATCCTCAGCATAAACGGGCACATCGTTTCCTCCAATTCTTCGATTGAAAGGTAGGTGCCTGGGAAATAAGCCCCAAGCCAGCCATATACATAATGGATGGGGAAAGGCATCTTGAAGTCCCCTGGGAAGGCTTCTCCATCTCTCTCCTTCATCGCCTTGATAGACCTTTTCCCTAGACACGGCTCCTAGGCCGTAGTAGATACTACAAAGGATCGGTTGTGCAAGTGCATATTTTTTCCCCCTTGCCATGTCGTAGGCCACATAGAAATTGTTTGGAAGAATAATGTCTGCTCCGCCGTTGAGAGAAAACTTGCACAAGAAAAGTACCAAATAAGCGGTCAGGAAGATGTGCTCATTCTCCTTCCACAACTCAAAACCTGGTGGGGCCCCCTTCTCTCCTTTCCTCGGTGATGGACCGGCTTCATCATCACAGTCCCCATAGAAAAAGGCCACCCACTTGGTGAAGGAGACGTGTCCCTTCTTGTTCTCAGACCAGGGCAGCTAGTAAATTTCAAACGAGTCCTGAAGCCCAGCCGGTGAAGCTTCTTTCCCTACTTTCTCCCCTCTAAAAATGATCGAGTTCAAAGGCACAAACTCGTCATACATATTACCAATGAGCAGCAGCCCACCAATGAACTACATATCCAGCAGAGATATCCTTGCTTCCCCACTACCGAGCAGCCATGTATTGCTAACATGGCTCTAAGTCTCCAAAAGCACCTTGACCGTGTTCGAGAAATGGTCATAATAACCCGCCGAGTACTGAATGGTGGCTAGCAAGGAAGCACGCTTAAGAATGTCCATGTACCGGTTCAGCACTCTTATGGTTCATGAGGAGTAACCCTTCAATTATTGGTGCTCCCCTTGCACCCGCAGGCCAGCAAAAGACCATTTCATGCCTGGGGTTTTTGTCACCCTCTTACCTAAGTCAACAAGTCCCCATTTGAAGCTATATTTCGATGCAGGCAATGCAGGATGCCTACTCCCTCCTGTACACTCACATTGCCGTCATTATCTTCGCTCATCGCCAACCGGACAGAGTCACTAACAAAGGTGACGCTTAAAGGCCACCTGGGTTCACATAAAGCCTCGGTAAAGCAGATTGGCTCACCTCTCACCAAGCTTTCACCAATGAATTCATCGATGCCAAGCTCCCCTGCTAGTGGGAGGTTCTTCATGTCTGGAATAGAACCTGAAGGCTGGGCCATTAGATTAAAAAGCTTATATGCGAAAGGGTGCTAAGCGGCCGCGAAAAACTACACTCGCATGGGCATATCCCTGACTTGTCACTCAAGGCGTAATGCTGACAAGTTATTGTCGTCTCACAGCCAAGCGCATGATTATCGTCGTCTGCCCGCTATGATGGTATCGTCGAGCACAAAAGATAGGGCTATGGCAGTTTCGTGACTAAGGAGTTATCGCAGTCTGTCTGCGGAGATGGTATCACCGTGCTCAAAAGGCAGGGCTATCGCCGTCTCGCAACCAAGAGGCTATCGCCGTTTGCTAAAGTAAAGCACTTGATGTTGTATGTGCTTCAGCTATTTGCACGTGTTGCACGTGCAGCGTACCACGTCCCTTGAAATCTGGGCACGCCGCCTGACAATCGCGACATGGCCTGTTGCCGCGCGTGCGGAAGGCTACTGTTCGCTGTCTCACAACCCTTCCCCTCCCGACCGTTGCAAGCTTGTGACGCCTCGAGTTCTCACCGGTGCTTCCTCTTCTCACCAAGAACTCACTCCTGTCCATCAGGAATTCCCTCTGACCCTTTTATGTCCCCTTTTCAATAGCCTAGAAAATTGAAAACCATCGAAATTCCCGTGGAAGCTTCCCTGTGACCATGCAGATTTCCTTCTCCGTGTTTTCGCACTTCAGCAGTTCGCCACAAACTCAGTAGAATTCCACTAAGTTTCTGGTGAACCCACTGCTGCTCCTCCTTCTTCTTTCGATAACCAAAGGACTGTCAGCTCCCTGACTTCTCTGCAGCCTCCCCCTTTAGCCTCGGGACTATCGAAAAAGAACTTGAACTCCGGTAAAGCACCACTACGACTCTTGCAGCTTCACCAGAAAAGTCTCTGTGAAGCACCCTCTGCCTTGCTTAGAAGAACCTCAACACTCTTTGAAAACACTCACCAGCATGTTGCAAAGACCCACAACCTGCTCAAGCTATCTTGAAAGCTCTTGAAGGCTTGGGTACTGCAGATTTTGGCCGGGAAAACTCTTGACAAAGGCTCCAGCTCTCTCTCTCTCTC
>NW_006498549.1:2068991-2097776 GCF_000471905.2 Amborella trichopoda | reverse complement strand
ACCGTACGTACGTACGTACGTACGTACGTACGTACGTACGTACGTACTACGTACGTACGTCGTACGTACGTACGTACGTACGTACGTCGTCTACTCTCTCTCTCTCTCTCTCTCTCTCTCTCTCTCTCTCTCTCTCTCTCTCTCTCTCTCTCTCTCTCTCTCTCTCTCTCTCTCTCTCTCTCTCTCTCTCTCTCTCTCTCTCTCTCTCGCAAAAAACTCTCTTCAACTGTTTTACCCCTCAGTAAAACAGTAATATGGGGATTTCCCCCTTTTACACTCAGCGGCGTCACAAGCTGCCCTTCATAAATTCATAATGACACTTCAATCCTCATCTTCAGACGATAATAAGACTAGGTCGGGGCTGGCCAAGCCCGAGATACGAAAGGAGCTATCATCGCACCCTTCGTCAAGGAGCCATCGTCGTGTGCTTCGTCAAGGGCCATCGTCGTGCGCTTCATCAAGGGCTATCGCCGCGGGCCTTCATCAAAGGCCATCATCGTGTGCCTCGTCAAGGGGTTATCGTTGTGCGCTTTGTCAAGGGATATCGCCACGTGCCTTCGTTAAGGAGTCGTCGTCGTATGCTTCGTCAAGGTCCATCGTCGTGTGGTTCGTCAAGGGCTATTGTCATGTGCCTTCGTTTCCATGTGCCTCGTCAAGGGGCTATCGTCGCATGCTTCGTCAAGGGCTATCGCAGCGCAACTTCGTCAAGGGCCATCGTCATGCGCTTCGTTAAGCATTATCACTGCACTCTTCATCAAGGGCCATCACCATGGGCTTTATCAAGGGCTATCGTCACTCGCCTTCGTCAAGGGCCATCGTCGAGGGCTTCATCAAAGGTTATCGATGCACGCTTCGTCAAGGATTTAGTGTCGTGCGCCTCACCAAGTGGCTAACGTCGTGCACCCTTCGCCAAGGGCTAATGCCGCATGTGCCATCCAAAACTTAGCGTCATGCGCATGCCATGGCACTCCCATCTGGACCTTCATCCTGCATTCGCAGAAAGTTCATTCCTTGCACCACAGCCTCACTCCTTCGGGAGTCGAGTCCCCAATTACGACCCTATTCCCCCTGAGGTCACATTTTCCCCACACAATGGTCCATGCTGCATGACCTTAAAATGCATAGCAAGGGTTCGTGCTGCATAACCCTAAACTGCACAGCCTTGGTCCTAGCCTCATGACCCTAAACTGCACAGCCACAGTCTAGTTGCACGGCCTTAAACTGCATCGTCCATATTATATGACCCTAAACTGTAGCGGACGTCTAGTTGCATGACCTTAAACTGCATGGTCCTAGCCACATGACTTTAAACTGCATAGCCATAGTCCGAGCTACAAGACCTTAAAACTGTAATGCATGTCCCTGTAGTAAAACGATAAACAATGGGATAGATAGTCCACATGCATGACTTTAAATTGGGAAATGGACGCACCCCTTCGCCAAGTGTATTCCATCAACATCCCCAGTGGAGATAGGCGTATGCAAAAGAAAAAGAGAGTCATGTTTACCCTTTCAACCCCCAATGGGTCTACTTCACACCAACTCCCCATTAGGGATCATATCTATTACGACCCACTATCCCCAGGGTTTAGGGTCATTCCTATCCTTTCAAGCCCTAGTGGGGTTGCATCTGTACTCTGGCCTATCATACTCAGCAGAGTTAATCATACCATTACTCATCATCTTCAAAGAGTCACACTTACCCTCTTAATCCTCTGTTAAGTCCACTTCCGCTTGCCACTCCTTGTAGGGCCACCATCTTCACCTAAATCTCTTTGCTTGTGTATTGCGTTAACTATCTTTATCCTTAAGGATTCAGATTGCTATCCACAGGCCTATCCCCTATGCAGCTTCACCTACATGACAACCCACACACTAGTCCGTGCTGCATGACCTTAAACTACACAACCATAGTCCGTGCTACATGACCTTAAAGTGCACAACCGTGGTCCGTGCTGCATGATCTTAAACTGCACAGCCATGGTCCGTGTTGTATGACCTTAAACTGTATAGCCATGGTCCATGCTGCATGACCTTAAACTGCACAGTAATGGTCCATGTTGCATGACCTTAAACTGCACAGCAATGGTCCATGCTGCATGACCTTAAACTGTACAGCAATGGTCCATGTTGCATGACCTTAGACTGTGTAGCCATGGTCTGTGATGCATGACCTTAAACTATATAGTCATGGTCCATGCTGCATGACCTTAAACTGCACAGTCGTGGTCCATACTACATGACCTTAAACTGCACAGCCATGGTCCATGTTGCATGACTTTAACTGCGCAGTTGTGGTCCATGCTACATGACCTTAAATTGCACAGCCGTGGTCTGTTCTATATGAATTTAAACTGCATAGTCATGGTCCAAACTATATGACCGTAAATTGTAGCGGAGTTCTAGTTGCACGAACTTAAACTGCCTAATTCTAACTGCATGACTTTAAACTGCATAGCCACGGTACACACCCCCTTTTACGTGCATTTTCACGCACGCTTTCCCTAACCGACCCATTCGTGGACACGCACCACCTTCATTGCTTCCTCGATGAACCCATTCACTTCACTACCACTATTCATCATTCTCCAGTGAGTCTCACCCATGCTCAAAAAATGGCGATTCATCTCGTCACCCACACCCGTCGTCAGCTAGTTGGTCACCACTTTTCATCCACCTTTCATACATCTTCCATCTTTCATGGGCAGCCTCATACCATCTCCCCAAAGTGAGTCAAAACCACCACCATACTCACTCCATGGCCTCCACAGACTGCCATTCATCACCACTATGGTCCAGCTGTATTACCCTAAACTATAGTACATGTCCTAGCCACATGACGTTAAAAGGCTTCTCACAAGTCTCCAAGGCATGACCCTAAAGATGCCTTCACAAAAAACGGGTATGGTGTACACCTTGACAAGGGAACGTCATGAGTAAAAATGACGGATGGGCATGGTCATGAAACCATGAGTAAAAGAGTTCTATAAAAACAAAAACCCAGGCACAATAAAAACCCCAAAAGGGCACTGTGAGAAAAAACGAATGAAAAGGGTGGACATGGCCTCAAGGTCATGGGTAAAACAGCCTAAAAATAAAGGAAGTTGGTGAAAACCATCTTTACAGCGCCACTTCTCATGTTCAAGTAAAAACCTGCAAAAGGGTACTTGGACCAACAAAACAAGTTGATACAGAATCACAGCCTCAGTGGCACCCCATCTCCAAATAGCCATAATCCCGGCTAATGAGGTATACGCAAAATCCTCAACTGCCAAAATCCAATCACAGCACAAAGTGGATCATCCGGGAGTGAGATCCTCATAAGATCTGCCACGTTTCACCTCCAAAAACAACAAGAGTCCTTAAGGGTGAGGAAGATGACCTAAAGATCCCTCCAAAATTCTAAAGATCCCCATGAAGGTAAGAAACTGACGAAGCCAGGGCCTAACCTGCCAGAGACTTCATGGTAATGTTTTTCCACGAGATCGCCTCACCTAAAACCTTCCTTAGCCGACAGGCCCATATTTTAGGGACAGGCTCCTAAAAAGCTCCCTATTGGACCAGACAAGATGGGGCCCACGAGGCCGCCTCGCCAAAATTCACCCTAGCCAATAGGTTCAAATTTTCGAGAGATGCTCTGATCATCAAAAGCAAACCTGCCGACCAAAGGTTCATAACACTTGGCCACCACATAGACCCGATTCTGACCAATGCAGTCCCTACAAAATCCTCAAGCTGTCAAAATCGCAAATATTCCCTAGAGGGAGAGGACTTCGATAGGATACCTCAAAATTCTTTTCTCCACAGATGGAATCGTACGTTGCGTCCAAAAGTCTGATCATCCTAGTTACAGCATTATGTGGACCTCCTCGACGTTCACGTAGTCCTGTAGCTAGCCAGGGAAAATTTCCCAAATGATTATACTTCTCGCTTCTCTTAAAGCACAACATTCGGTGGGGCATGTTGTTGGAAGACATTTTTCATCATCATGGGTCCCTAGTCAATAAAGCCTAACAAACAGTGAAAACTCTGACAGTCTCAAAATAGCCCCAAAACTGGTCAAGATCTTCATAAGGACTCTCAAAAGTCTCCTACCAAGTTTCTTCATATTCTGACAAGTCTAAGGCAGTGCAGATTGAGAAACAGTTTCTGCAGAATTAGTCTCTTGAGCCCTGAAACGGACCCTATAACTAGAGCTATATTTTCGGTGTCTCAATTTACTGTGAGACTACCGTCATTGGATCTGAAATGGTTAAAAACCCTCAGGGGTCAAATTTCAGCTCGAACGGACATTCCAGAAGAAGTTATAGGCAAAAGAGCGAAACAAGAGGAGCCACACACTATTCCCTTGCGGCCACCCTGCAACTTAACTCCATTAAAGAGAAAGTCATGAATAGTGATTTTTGACTCTTATATCTCCCTTGTTCGAGATCGAATCATGTTCAAAATTAATAGAATGTGCTCGTCTTGCCAAGACGAGCGTTTCAATATGTGGCACGCCCTGCGATGACACCTGAGCGCGAAGAAAAGCTAGAGAGAAGTTGCTGATCCGTGAAGAAACTACAGAAAAATCAGCAGCATCGTGCCTCGCTCAAGCAGCCAAATCACGCCGCTCTACCTCGATCGATGTGAAACCAATTCCATCATGTGCATAAGATCTAAGTCTATCTTTAGTCCGAACGCCGTACAAGATGAACGGCGGATTCCGCACACAAAGCCGCAGAAGTGACTGTAAATTAACGGTCATAACTTTCAAACCACATGGAATTTCATCTTGATTTCCAAACTATTTTCAAAATATATTCATCTATCTATCATTTAGAAGTGGTTTGACCTCATTATAATATGTTTTGGTCAGTGAAAGCTCCACACAAAGACCCGTTAAATCTATAGAATTTTATTTCATAAATCTGGCATGCTTCCGTAAATGGTTACTCCCAAATCAAATGAGATATTAACAAGGGATCTTTTCCATGATAAATTAGATTCAATGGGATGATTTCCTACCAAATTTCATCATCTGAGGAGATATTTAAGATACTCAAACGATCTCTCAAACAAATACCACAATTCTGGAAATCAAAACACATTTTACAGGAAGTTTAGTAGCATGCACCCTCACTCACATTTACATCCATATGCATACTTGAGTTTCATACTTTGACCATGCTTTAACATAAGAATCAAGACATGGAAACCAGATCCACTTACCTACTCCAATCGAAAACCCACAGTTCTCCACTAGCCTCACCTTGGCTGCTAAGCTCCAATAGTTAGGGTTCAAGCTTCAGGGACTAAGGCTTGGAGAGGTCAAATGAATATGGGAAGAGAAGGTGAACATGGGTGAGAGATAGAAACCCCATTTCATGAGTGGTGGGGTGTATAAATAAGCATGGATGGTGGCCACATGCAATTTCCACATAGCATAGAAGTGGACATGCATGAGGAGAGAGAGTAACCATGTCAGACATCATGATGGTGGGTGGAACCATGCATGTGTCACTTGGAACTCATACATGGAGAGAGAAAGCAAGCAAGAGAGAGAAGAAGCACCCCTAGACTACCATACACCTCCCATGCCCAGCGGCATGCTCATCTACCCGTGCTCTCAATGCGCATCCAAACACCTGCGCTCAACAGTGCCATATCCACCCGCACTCTACACGGACTTGTCTACCCACACGTACGCTCTAATGGGCATCCACCCACGTGCATTTGCCTACCTGTGCTCAGTCGTGCGCTTAACCATTATCACCTCGAGAAAGTCTGGGTCCTTACATCATCCCCCCCTTAAAAAATTATTTATTCATCTAAATCATATATATGTTATTCAAATAATTTGGGGTATTTTTCTCGGATCTCATCTTCCCGCTCTCAGGTCGACTCTTCTCATGAATGGTACTGCCGCAAAACACGGACCAGCGAGATCTCCTTATTCCACAATATTTGTACCCTTCTATCTAGTATCTAAACTAGCCACTCAATGAAGTTCAGGTTCTCTCTAATCGGTACAGGTTCATATCTCAGGACATGGGATGGGTCGAGTTGATACTCCCACAATAAAGATACATGGAAGTATTATGGATGTTTGCCAACTCGAGTGGTAAGGCAAGTCGATATGCCGCGCATCTAACCCTTTCCAGAATCTCAAAAGGTCCAATATAGCGCTGGCTCAGCTTCCCTTTCTGGCCAAACCTCATGATGCCTTTAGTTGGTGACATCTTTAGAAAGACCCGACTACCCACCTCAAACTCGAGGTCACTTCTTCAGTTATTGACATAACTCTTCTCTCGACTCTGAGGGGTCTTAAGCCTCTCTCGAATCAATGTTATCTTATCAGAGGTCACCTTGTTGATTACTAGGCCTCAAAGCCTTCTTTCACCAATCTCGTCCCAACAAATGGGTGACCTGCAGTTCCTTCCATATAGGGCCTCAAAAGGTGTCATCTAAATACTAGCTTGGAAGTTGTTATTATAAGAAAACTCAATTAGGGGGAAATAGTCATTCCAGCTTTCCTTAAAGTCAGTGACACAAGCCCTTAGCATATCTTCCAAAGTCTGGATGGTTCTCTCAGATTGCCCATCTGTATGGGGATGAAAGGCAATGCTAAAGTTAAGTCTCGTTCCCATGGCTACCTGCAGACTAGCCCAAAATCTAGAGGTAAATCAGGTGTCCCTGTTGGATATGATACTGTTCGATATTCCAATTGGGCCAGTCTATACAAAGTGTAGCTTGTGCGGATAGATAAGAAGTGGGCAACTTTGGTCAGCCGGTCCACAACGACCCAAATGTTGTCATGCTCTGAATTTGTTCTAAACAAGCCAGAGATAAAATCCATAGAAATGTGCTCCCATTTCTATTTCAGCACAGGTAAGGGATGCAACAACCCAGCAGGTTTCTGATGCTCAGCTTTCCCTTACTGGCATGTCAAGCATTTAGACATAAATAGTGCCACCTCCCTTTTCATGTCATTCCATTATAATGTTTTCTTCAGGTCTTGGTACATCTTAGTACTTCTTGGATGTATAGTATAACGGGAGTGGTGTGCCTCTTCCAAGATAGCTTTCTTCACACTCTCATCATTCGGGATGCAAAGCCGATCTCTGAATCGCAACAAGTCGTCACTGCTCATAGAGAAATCGTCTTTCTTTCTCAGCTTTATCTTTTTTACAATCTTCACGAGCTAAGGGTTCTTCTTTTGTGCCAGTACGATCCACTGAAAAAGCTGGAGTTCTACCCTTATGCAAGCTATCATACCCACCCTATCACTAAGGGGCAGAGCCGGATGCCAACCTACTATATCTTCTAACAACTTCATCTCTCGGATCATTAGATGAGCCACTGCTACCATGAGCTTCCTACTCAGAGCGTCCGCTACCACATTAGTCTTGCCTGGGTGATATAGGATCGTACAATCATAATTGTTCAATGGGTCCATCCATCTCCTTTGCCTCATGTTCAACTCCTTCTAGGAGAACAAGTACTTGAGGCTCTTATGATCCATTAATACCTTAAATTTGGCTCCATAGAGAGAGTGTCTCCTGATTTTTCAAGGCAAATATTATAGCCCCTAGCTCCAAATCATGCTCATATGGCTTCAACTGTCTGCAGGCATATGCAATGACCTTCCCTCGCAGCTTAAGTACACATTCAAGCCTTTTATGAGAGGCATCGGTGTAAATAGCAAAGTCCTCATTTCCTTTGGGTAAGGTCAGTATCAGAGCCATGGTCAGCCTCTTCTTCAATTCTTGGAAGCTCTTCTCACAGTCATCGGACCACGCAAACTTCACATCCTTCTGGGTCAGTCGAGTTGGAGGAAGCGCTATCTTAAAAAATCCTTCTATAAAGTGCCTGTAATATCCTGCTAACCCTAGAAAACTACGGACCTCAATAACGTTTGTTGGTCCTCTCCATTTGATCACAACTTCAATCTTTGAGGGGTCAACTGCTACTCCATCCTTAGAAATAATGTGCCCAAGAAAGGCCACACTAGGGAGCCAAAATTCACTCTTGCTCAACTTGGCATACAGCTTTTCTGACCTTAGAGTCTGAAGGACTACTCTCAAGTGTTGTTCATGCTCCTCTTGGCTCCTCGAATATACCAAAATATCGTCAATAAAGACCACTACAAAACTCTCTAAAAAGGGTCTGAATATCCTATATATCAGGTCCATGAAAACAGCTGGGGCATTCATCAATCCGAATGACATCACCAAAAAATC
The DNA here is from genome assembly GCF_000471905.2 of Amborella trichopoda. The sequence goes on along the minus strand of NW_006498549.1, from coordinate 2,089,554 downwards.
ATAGTGCCCATATCGGGTTTTAAATGCAGTCTTGGGAACATCTCCCTCCTTGACATGCAATTGGTGATAACCCATTCAAAGATCAAGTTTAGAGAACACTTGGGCCCCTTGAAGCTGGTCAAAGAGGCCATCAAACCTAGGCAGAGGGTACTTGTTTTTCACTGTTACTTGATTCAACTACTTATAATCATGCAAAGCCTCATGGATCCATCCTTCTTCTTCACAAAAAGGACCAGTGCACCTCAAGGACACACTGGGTCGAATGAACCCCTTCTCCAACAACTCTTACAATTACACTTTCAGCTCCCTCAATTCTGTCGGTGCAATCCGGTATGGGCTCTAGAGATTGGAGCAGTGTTAGGAACCAAGTCTATCTCAAACTCTATCTCCCTTACTGGGGGCAAAGACATCGACTCCTTGGGGAGAACCTCAGGGTACTCTCTAACCACTGATATCTCTTCTAGGTTGGACTGGACATCCCGAATCTCTACCACATAGCCTAAGTACCCAGCACACTTTTTAGCCAAAAGATGGTAAACCCGAATGACCGAAATAAAAGGTAGACGGGGAGCATCTCTAATACCGACAAAGTGTAGCTTAGGCTGGGTAGGGGGTCTAAATATCACATTTTTATTATAACAGTCAATAGTGGTATGATGTGCGGACAACCAGTCCATGCCCAAAATAACATCAAAATCCTGAATATCTAAAAGTATCAATTCTATGGGTAGGACACACCGTTCAATTAAAACCCCACACTGTTTATATACCACATCAGTCTCCATAGACTCCCCCATAAGTTTGCACACAACTAAAGTACAGTCAAGAGGTGAAGGTTCAACATTTAGATGACATGCAAAATGAGGTGCAACAAAAGAATGAGAAGAACCAGTGTCTATCAATATTCTAGCATCTCTATCACAAACAAAGCGCTTACCTCGGATCACTGAGGTAGAAGCCTTAGCCTCCTGCTCTGTGAGTACAAACACTTGACCCTAAGCCTTCGGTCTGTTCTCCGGCTTCTTCATAGAGCAATCCTTTATCAGGTGACCAGGCTTGCCACATTATAAACTAGCTCCAAGCCCTTTGTTGCACTCAGCTACAGAGTGGTTGCTCAGTCCACAATATGAGCATGTCGAGCGCTGGTTCTCTCTTACATCGTCTGAGAAAGTCTTCTGGGTTTTCATGTTGCCCTGATTAGTCCTTCCCCACAAGTCTCTCTTAGGAGGCGGCCGAGTCTTTTTCCCAAAACTGCCAAATGGTGCGGGCCTTACTCTCCCTTCCTTCCTCAGTCTGGGGAAGGGGCCGGCATACAATCCTTCTTTATTTGAGTCATGGCTCCAAGTGTCCTAAAGAATTCCCCAAAGGCCTCCGTGTTCCCATTACACGCCCTTGAATTGTTGGTGCGAGTCCTCGGCATCATGACCTAAAACAGGAACACACAGACGCTAGTTACTAGCCTATCCATACCATTCTAAAGACCCCTCTAAGATACTCTAGGCCAAGAATCCTATTTTTCTTGCTCTGATACAATAAATTGTCATGACCCCGCCCCTACCATCCTTGTAGGACCCACAAAGGGCTAACCCGTGCCCTCCGCGAGGACAATAGAGCGTGGGGTCGCGACCACAGGTAGTGATAGCTACTCAGGTGTAGTGCACTCAATGCTTTCATAAAGGAGGATCAAAGCCAACCATGAAAGAAAAGAAAACCGCGCACAAAAACACACAACCATGAACCAAAGGACAAACAAGCCCCACAAAATTATAGATGATAGTTCCAAAATGTTACAAAAGAGTCCAAGATACAAAATGCCCAACAACAAGACCTAGTGAACTATGTGGCCAAACTGCCATCTAACACATACAATTAAACAGAAGAAGATTCCATAGGAAGGGAGTACGGGGCTCCAACCACGATCACCAAAATGCCCTTCCAAAACCCGCAGACTATCACTCTACATAGAGGAAAGTTAAAAGAGTGAGTTGTAAAGCCTAGTGAATAGATCAAGGTGTCATGCATTCCCACCTATGAACATTATCTGATAATAATAATCAAGATATCATGTAAATCTTGCAAACATGTAGCCATATGCCTAAATCATATTTAGCAATGTGTCATGTGTGATACATCTCATGGTGGAACTATTGCAAATCAGATATCATATCATTCAAGAATGCAAATCTTAACAGATAAACTTAATCAAGCAAGCATAAACAAGATCAACAAATACTAACTCACTCCCTAGTTCACCTACTCCCGAAGTAGAAACCCTATCTATCAGGCCAATCAAATCCCGATGCTTACAACTCTTACCATCTCATCAGAAGGGAAGCACCACCATTGGATGACCTAATGCGGAGTGCCTCACACACACACAGTCCCCAGCACACTTTGGGGTTTTAATAAGTTGTGGCCTTGCAAGACACGACCCTCTCCTTATACCCTTCTGGCGAGAGAGAGTTACACTACCAAATGGTGACCCAATGTCTAATGCCCACATATATTTTGGGGGGCACGACCCTTCGAAATTTACATCACATACTAGCTTACTTCCTATCATCGGGAGTAAGCGAAAGATTCTCAACTACCGTCACAACTTTCTCATCATATGGCATGTCTTATTTCAACCATGCACACACATCATTTCATAGGCATGCCTTATTACAACCATGCACATTCATCGTTTCATTATCATATGGCGTGTCTTATTACAACCATGCACACACATCATTTCATAGGAATGTCTTATTATAACCATGCACATTCATCATTTCATTATCATGTGGCATGTCTTATTACAACCATGTACACACATCATTTCATACGCATGTCTTATTACAACCATACACATTCATTATTTCATTATCATATGGAATGCCTTATTACAACCATGCACACACGTCATTTCATATGCATGTCTTATTACAACCATGCACATTCATCATTTCATAAGCATATCTTATTACAGTCATGCACATTCATCATTTCATTATCATGGCACACAATCATTTCATAACAAAGCATGCATTCATTTCATAACAGAGCATGCAATCATTTCATAACAGAGCATGCATTCATTTCATAACCAGGCATGCATCTATTTCATGTCTCATTATCATGCATACATTTCTCATTAGCAGCAAATCACCATGCCCATATATCATAACAAGAGCATGTTATACATATACTCACATGAAACATCAACATGTCCAAAGCATGCAATGTATATGATCATATCATTATGCTTATTAGCTCAAGAGGCATCATCATGTCAATATCATACAATATACCAATGCATTTGACATCATTATGTCATAATATCAGGCTCATTAGCTCAAAGGACATCACAACATCATATCTCTAATGTTTCAATATGAACACAGTCCATCTTTTAAAGGCATCTCATGAGGTTCAAAAATCATTTGGACTTGAGACCACTTTGTTGACTCATGACAACACAACTTTCGTAAAGGGGATAACCCCAAATATTGACCTAAAGTTTGTCAAAATGTTTGATGTTCTTAAATGAAGTTCATGTTTTCACAACAGAAAATCCAGGATGACATCCTCTTACAAAAATGGTCATAACTTTCAAACCACAAGGAATTTCATCATAATGTCAAAATCATTTTCAAAATAGATTCATCTATATATCATTTAGAAGTAGTTTTATCTCATTCTAATATGTTTTGGTTAGTGAAAGTCTCCACACAAAAACAAGTTAAATCCTTGGAATTTTATTTCATAAATCTGTTATGCGTCAGTAAATGGTTAATAACTCCCAAATCAAATGAGATATTAATAAGCGGTCTTTTCTGCTTTCTCACCAAACATCATGATCTAAGGAGATATTTAGGATGCTCAAACAATCTCTCAAATGGATGCCAAAATTCTGGAAATCATTATATATTTTACAGGAAGTTCAATACCATGCACCCTCACTCACATTTACATCGATATGCATACTTGAGTTTCATACTTTGATCATGCATTAATAATAAGCATGAAGGCATGGAAACCAGATCCACTTACCCTACTCCAATCGAAATCCCACAGTGCTCAACCAGCCTCACCTTGGCTGCTAAGCTACAATGGTTAGGGTCTAAGCGTAAGGGACTAAGGCTTGGAGAGGTCAAATGAGTAAGAAAAGAGAAGGTGAACATGGGTGAGAGATAGAAACCCCATTTTATGTGTGGTGGGGTGCATAAATAAGCACGGATGGTCGCAACATGCAATTACCACATGGCACACAAGTGGGCATACATGAGGAGATAGAGACAGCAAGCATGGGAGACATCATGGTAGGTGGAAGCATGCATGTGCCACTTGACACTCATGCATGGAGAGAGAAAGCAAGCAAGAGAGAAAAGAAGTACCCCTAGACTACCATACACCACCCACACCCAGCCGCACGCTCATCTGCCCACGCTCTCAAAGCACGTCCAACCACTCGTGCTCAACAGCGCCATATCCACCTGCGCTCAACAGCACGTCGGTTCACCCGCGCCTAACTGCGCGCTCACCTCCGCCCGCGCTCTACGTGGGCTCGTCTACCCTCACGTGCGCTCTAACACGCATCGACCTTTGTGCATTCGCTTGCCCATGCTTAGTCACACACTTAACTGTTATGATCAAAGTATGAAACTCAAAGGATGAATAGTCGTCATTAGTTTGATGCTTCAAGTTCATTTATAATCCTCAATTTTGCAATAACTTTGACGCTTCAAATATTTGCAGGCAAAAGATGCTGTGAGAAATCAGAAAAGAAGAGGAACTGACCAATGACAGAGGGTATAAATTGTGTAGAAGTTGATGTTCATAGTCGATTTTGAGCAACATAGTTTAGATCAAAGTTATGAGAGGTGCTCTTTCTTGTTTTTTGTTTATTGACAGAATATAAGCAACACACATGAGACCAAAGTGTGTATGACTATTTTTTCAGACTATTTTTTAATCAGCATTGTGTATTCAACTTTATTTGATGACATTGATCAAAATTGATTCAAGTTCTTTATTGGTTTATGCTAATATGTTAGGTTCTTGTGCAATATCTTATGGATTTTTAGCATGTTTTGCTTTTCGTTGAAATTTCATTAAGTAGTTCTTATAAAGAACCCACTAACTCCAATGCTCGTACTCGTAGAGACGGATTGATAAGAGAGAGAGAGAAACAAATAGATGAGAGAGATGGGAATTTGAAATTGAAAGGTAGAGAGCGAAGAACGGAGTAAGACAAAGATACAATTTCATTAAAATCCTTTCCATTTCATGGAAGGCTTTACTTCACAGCCAAACGAGACATAAAAGACACGTAATGAATTACAATCACTCATATTTGCTCTAGCCACATAGTGAAACATTAAATTGCATAAAAGAGACGGGATAATCTCCATTTTGAGTGACACAATTTCCTCTATAGTCACTATTGTATATCTCCAAATAGCTTTCCTCTTTGTGCCATTGACCTCCAAAAGACAAGAATTTGAATTATGTGAGTCAAAAAATGAAAGGTGGACAATGTAACCCACGCAACTATATACTGATTAAATTCTTTCTTTCTTTTCCTTATTTTCGCCACTTGAATTACTTACAGACATCCAAATATATAATAAGAAACACAATGAATCCCAATGACTCTCACTTGCTGCCATTTTCACAACTCTTTATTGCACAAACAAAAATTATATAAACTTGATCTTAGAATCATGAAACATATAAGTGTATTAAAAGAAAATAAATTGTCAAAAGATTACTTCAACTGGACTTTTCACATCCCACTACGGGTCTCCTCCTCTGATGGCGCACGGGATCAAGGTCTTTTTCAGATCTTTTAAAGTATGAAAAATCTCAAGCTATCAACCCTTTCAAATCAGAGAGCAATAGTGGAGCAATCTCAAGTCTAAGCCTCAATGCCTAAGATGGTAGACTAGGTCTCAATACCTAGTATAGTAAGGCTAGGTCTTAATACCTAGTGTAATACGCTGGGTCTCAATACCTAGTATAGTATCCTAGTTCTCAATATCTAGTATGGTAACGTACCCCTTTCACAAAGCGCGGGGCATGCCCCCCTCTTCTTCGTACTATGGGGGGGGGTGTGCCCCTTTTTTCTTTACTACTAATATTTTCTAGGGGATAGATATGGGCTAGAGAGATCAAAAGAGATGAGAGAGGATGGCGTGCACCTAAAGAGAGAAAGAGAGAGAGAGAAAGAGAGAAATGAGAAGGTGTAGAGAAAGTGTAGGGATTGGGTCCTAATTTATAGACTTTCTCTGGGGTTACAGTTTTTTAGGGTTACCTATCCTTATATATATTAGATCTAAACCATTGCTCATAGGAGACCTATGGGGTGAGAGATCTGAGCTATACAGTCCTTAGATCAGCCGTCAAGGCTCAAAGGAATGTGCGAGAACCTTATCCTTCAGCTTCCTTAACCTAATTCCATCAAATCTGAATAATATATCATACTTTCCTATCTCTTGTATAAATCTCTTGTACATGCTTTCTTTGAATATTCAAACTTTTCAAAATTCAAAACTTTCCATAATATTTCAATTGATTGAGTGGTTTGATTGCCCTCAACAAAATTAAGGAAAGAAGGCACCCTAATGTGGGATGTGCAACTTATGGGGGCCCCACGCACTTCCATGTCGTGTTATAGTGAGCCCCCATAAAAATTATGAATTACAAAATTAAAAAATGATTTTTAAAAATGGAAAATATTTTTTTCTCTATGAATATTAAAATAATGAAAATTCAGTTTCTCTCTATTTGTAAATCCATTTTGTGAAAATAAAATATCCAGAGACTTCTAAAAAATTCAATCTATCAATCTAAAAATCATTTAATTCTCTAGGAATACTTAAACTACTGAAAATACAGTTTCTCTCTATTTGTAAATCCATTTTGTGAAAATAAAATATCTAGAGACTTATAAACAATTCAAACTTTTAATCTAAAAATTATTTAATATCAAAATAATTAATTCTAAATAATTTTGATGGGATTCATATCCAATTAGGTTAAGGAATTATTAATTTTCTAAAGCACTTCATCTTCTACTATGAACTATAATCCACACTCACTTTCTCAAACTGGCCCAGGAGTTCCCATGACTCATAGACCATCACATGAGTTCATGATTGGGCTACCAAAGCAAACCAATAGATGAGGGGACACAATCTCAGTCAATGGATTACAGATTCTCTCCTAGAGGCAAGTCCAAAGTCACATAGACCTAGTGCAACCCAACTCTATGATGCATAGGGATCATCTCTCACACATGTACATGTATCACCCTCGATGGTGATTTTTTTTCCCAATTGGGTTATCATATGAACATATCATGTGATGGTTCAATGATGAGGCTTTGGCCCTCGTCTCTACAAGCCTATCATCACACACAAGGGTCACACAATCCCTTGGCTCACTACCCTGTGCAACGCTGACCTCATCAAGGGATAACCCTGCTAACCCTCTTTAGTTGTGCTCTATGCCTAGGAAATTAAGGATTTTCCAACTCAACTGACCTAGCACGCTAAACCTAAAAATAGCATTTCCCTATCTTGATCCTTCTGGACCATACTCCTACTAGAGTTCATTATTCCATTATATCAAATATTGATTACAAGCTCTCATATGGCCTTTAATGGCCACAAATATCGAATATGTCCCACTTGGCCTTTGAAGATTTTATAGTCTCTCTTCCTCACTCTCATCCCCCCAAATACAATCTCTCTCTCAAATATTTCTCACTTATTCTCTCTCACGCTCATTACATATCCTAACAACCTTTTTCGCCATCAATCCTTTCTCTAAGGATTCATAGATGCAATCATTATGGGAGTCATGATGTTGATCGAATCGCATATCGAATGTGGTCGTAGTCCATCTTTTATGTCACATGGCAAATCATGGACTCGTTATCACTTAATATCATCACCTACCCTCATCCCATGGGGTCGTATCTCAGCAACTCAAGGGAGTTCTTCAATCCCTTTTGTAGCCATAAAACTAGTGCCACATATTCAGATTCCATGGTTAGCAACATTATAGTATGTTGTTCCAGCTAGCCCACCAAATATAAGCAGGTACTACCACTGCATTGTTGAGTTTATGTAGATTTTTCATAATAAAATACTTGTATATCTGAATATCCAAGTAGTTAAAACAATCGTGTGATTGTAGCATCTCCCACTCAAACATAACACATATAAAATGTACTTTCTCAGTATGCTCATTTTTATGTCATGAGGTTGTAAAGCAAGTTTTATGCTAAAATTCAATGCCCGTTGGATTCGCAATATGCAAAAACTCTTTCTAAACCATATAGGTTCAACTACATTAATCTCTTGGTTGTAAATTCATACAAACCAAGTTATCTTATCCACGCCATTTGTCAAGGAGACCTAACATGATGGTAATAGATATTATAAAACATGAGCCAAGACATATCGTTAGTTAAAACCAATTTATAGATAAAAGATAGTATCAAGACTCAATGGTTTTCCAGTTTATCAAAAGCTTTTGACTTGGTATATTTTCACAAGAAATAGTTAAAAAATAGCATGGCGGTTTAGAATTCCATAAAGACTTAGTGGATCTCACAAGACAATGGAGTATTCTCAAAGCCATATCCATAGACCTAGATTTTTCAACATAAATGGTCGAATCTAATTACAAAAGTACATGCTTGGTCTTTAAATTTTAGTTTGCCATATATACCTTTAATTATTTATCAAGTCATGCTATGGCCACAAAACAAATCATAAAATCCATGTATAATTTTATCCAAAATAAAATTAAAATAAAAATAAAAAAAGCTAAATGGTGGTTATCAAAATCCGAGAAATATCCAAAATACATATATTTTCTTGGCAAACTTTGGAGACCTAAACATGAGATCCTCATCACATGCAACAACCAGATCATTGGACATTATCAAGAGGATGGTCACGAAAACTGGGTTCCATCGGAACTCCCCCTTTGTGCTACATATTTGAATGAGCCATAACCATCTCTTGTGTTTGATACTTAGGTCCATAGACCTTGATCAAACCATATCTCCAAGATTTTACTACCTTAAATAGTTCACACAAGCATAAGGAGGTACAAAAACACTTGGTATTAAAAACTAGCTCTTTCAAAATTCTTAGCACCTACAAACTATTGGCCTAACTCTCCTTACTTATGTAAAAAAATAGCCAAGATATACTCAAAGAAATATAAAGGATAGGCTTACACGAAACATGAATCATCTGTCCCTATATGACCTAACCATGTGATGTGGGATAGATTTCATACCTTAAAATCATGTAGTGTGGTACTGGGGCTTTTTTTTTATCCTTGCTTTTTCTCACAGACAAACTTTTGTAGACTTAAAAGAGCATAAAACTGATGGAGAATCACTTGGTCATCGTTTTTACATGTCAACAAAGTGTCCATCCTTGGGTTCTCCTTTTCTCATACCATGAAGAAATACCTTTTTTCATCCAATTATATCACAGATCACAATTTTGATTCTCCCATTGATCATTGGAGTTTCTATGCTGTCACCAAGCCTCTCTATATATCATTTCAGTGCGAAAAGAAAATAAGATGTTTTTACATCTATTGTGTTTCTTCTATTTTTTGCAATTCCCAGAATGAGGGCCCATCACATACAATGTCATATCTCTCCAAAATTGTATGACTTCGCTCTGAAGTTTTACGAGTAGAAACCATACTCATGGCACACTATAAAACTTTGAATGAGGTTGAAACGGCTTACATTATAAGGAGTACAAAGATACGCCTTAACATATCACATCTTTTGATTTACTGCAAACTAGAAAAAGAGCATCACATGGTAAAATTATGATATCTCTCAACTCACAAATAGTTTATCTTTAAAACTTTTGAGTATGAAAATAGACACAAAATTTAAAAATAAAATGTTGTGGCATCCTCAAATCACACCATTTAGTGCTTCTATGAATTTGTGACATTTACATCACAATTCAGTTTTCACGGCAGAAAATCAAGATGTACACCCCTCAATAGAATAATTATTTCTCTCAATTCACAACGATATTCTTCACGAAACCTTGTTTGTTGAAAATTAAACTCAAAATAAAAACTAAACATCATAGTTTAAATCTCAAATAATATTTTTCTTCAACGAAATAAATAAGTGACATTGACGTCACAAAATATGTCATACTGCAGAATTCTTAGAGAAACATTATCTAGTAATGTAGACACCCCATTTTAAATCTGACAAATTCTATGCTTGAACCCTTCGGACCATATTATCCTAGTAAATCAAAAATCCACAGCCTACCCTGTGACCCGGAACCAAGCTGCCTATCCCCTGCTGAAACCCTATTTTGACCAAGAATCCTACAGACGCCTTGTTTTACCAAAAAACTCATTAAAAATAGTAAAAAAATCATTTTTAACCCAAATTTTCTCTGCGAGCTTCACAAGAGGCTAAGGAACAGAACTGAAGTGTTACCTAGACTTGGGGTGTCACCCACTGCCAATGTCGCCCAACCCCTTTTAGTCCAAAGGGAAAATTTCCTTTCGGCTTTGGTTTCTTACCTTTTTTTTAGCGTGTGTCACCTGGGCAACACCACCAGTCACCCAGATCCGAATCCTCAAATTCGTAATCTTTGACTAGGGCATTTGTTTGTTACGGGAATATATCCTTTCCAACAGATCCTTGGCCCCTTTATAATCTCTTTTCATGGCCATTCAAGGGGACGGCTTCAGAGAGAGAGGGAAACCCTAGGGAGGAGGATTGAAACCCTAGAACAGACTTCTAGTTGAGAAAACCCTAACCCTAACCTTAAGCTTGAAAAACCTAGACCTAAGGCACAACAACCCTAGATCTTAACTATCTTTAGGGCACAACAACCCTTCTACACCATAGATCTTCTGGTCAACATCTGAATCAGAGAGGCAAAGAGGACGTTGATGCTGATACAGGCGAGCCCTCAAAGGCTTGGGAGTCCCGGGCCATCCAGCCCGGTTTGGTATCGTTCCCTTCTTGCTTTTCCTTCTTACTATTTGAATCAGTTTTATTTTATTTTGATCTTTTCATTTTCTTTAAAATCATGTTTTGATGCTTTGGATCATGTTGACTTTACCACAGATCTGCTCGTTTCTGGGCAGATCTGGCCTCAAATCTAAATTTGATTTGTCTCACTTTCTCTACCACTACATTTTCATCAGTTTAAGGTATCAAGTTTCGAGAGATCTTTGTCGAAAGATCTGTACGATGTTTATCGTAAACAGTTTTGCTCTCAATGTGGGGCATTTCGAGCTTGATCCAAGCATCAAAATATGATATTTAGGTACTATTTTTCACTATTTTTAGTCACAAAAGGTCCCAATAATTGGTTGTGACTAGGACCCAGGTTTCGGTGATGTGAAACCCTGTATGTCCCAGGCGACACCAGCAGTGTCGCTCGGATCCAAGGCGACACATCCCCCTGTCACCTAAGCTAGAAGTTTCAGAAATTTCTGAAATTTCGTAGTCCTATTCCAGGGACTCTCTCTTGACTTCTCAAAAAATTTCATACGAAAATAAAATATTTAAAAATACAAAACAAATATTTTACTTGATACAGGTCTGTTTTATCTACACTATTATGCTTTACTCTGTTTTAATTTATTTCATTATAAATATTATTTTCTCTACTTATAAAAGATTATTGTAGCCTTATTTCATCAATATCAATAATATAAAAATAAAATAAAAAATCAAAATATATATATATATATTTAGGCGACACTAGCTGTGTCGCCCAACCAGCAAGGGAGACACCGGTAGTACTGCAAGGGCAACACCACCAGTGTCGCCCAATTGCAGTGGTCCCAGAAAGATTCTGGGACCCCACAGGCCTCTTTCAAGAGCTTTGGCGTCTTTTTCACCAAATTTTGGCTCAAAATAAAATTTTTAAAAATATAAAAAATATATTTTGCTTCAGATATGTATATTATGTTCTTGGCTTTCTGATTTTATTTTAGTTTGTTAATTTTGACTGAAATGATGTTTTCCTTGCTTTCACCATGTTTACTTTAACTGTGTTTCATCAAAGTTAAAAAGATAAATAATAATAATAATAATACATTGAGGGTTGCTTGCACCCTCCCTGAACCGTGTCCCGCTCGAGTCATCCTCCACTCAGGCCGCGCTCGACTTAGCAGGGACTGTGCCTGGTCTCACTGTTTTGATTGTACCTTCTTATGGGTTGCTTACCGCTCCATCTATACTGTGCTTCGAGCGAGCTTCTCCTCGAAGCGCGCATCGCTATGCATGACCAGTGCCAAGAGCTTGCTTTATTTCTTCATTACATTGTGTGTCTGCCTGCTTGCCACCTTATTTTTTCTTGCGTGCTTCTTTACACACTCCAGCACACAACGGATCGAGAATGCCCAAGAAACCAACAAATAAATATTTTGAAAACCCCCAAAATCCACATTAACAGCATGAGGGGAACCTAGCTTTGAGAGTCGAGGCGGTTGGGAATTGCGTAACTTTAACTGTGAGTGCCCCTCCGTAATCCTTTGCCTCAAAGCAACACCACGTATAGTAGGACCTAGTGAACATCCTATAACAGGAGGTCAGGACCTGTGTGGGGACCTATATCAGCCTAACCGCATTTCAATAGTTAGGAACCCACTCTCAAGCCAAGCCTATATATAATCTAGGTCAAACGTTTTCATGTGCTTGCTTGCTTATTTTTTTTGGTTAATCTTAGATCTCAGTCCGGACCTACTTTTGGTCGGAGCTGAAGCCTCTGGGTCCAAGCCCAGGCTTGTACCCAGCTTAACTTAGGTCCGAACCAGGTCTCGCCTTAGTCCGAACTTAGGCCCCCCCCTTATCCGAGCCGAAGGCTCATTCCTAGTTTATCTTTGATCCAGTCTGGGTTCATACCTGGTCTGAACATCAAAATTTCTCTGAGTCCAAGTCCAGGCTTGTACCCAGCTTAGCCCAGGTCCGAACCAGGTTCACACCCAGGTTCGAACCTAGCCCCCCCTTTAGTCCAAGCCAAGGGCTCGTACGTAAACCAACTTGCATCCAGTTTGGGTCCACACCCAGTCTGATCTATCACAACCCTCTAGGTCCAAGCCTAGGACTGCACCCAGCTCAGTCCAAGTCTGAACCAGGCTCACACCTCCGTCCGAACCTAGATCCACTCTTGGTCCGAGCTGAAACTCGTACCTATCTAGTTTATATCTTAGTTTAGATTCTAGCATAGGTCTAAACTCAAAGTTGCCTCTATAGCTAGACTAGGCTTACCCTAGTTCAGGGTCTGAACCAAAACCCAATGAGTGTAGATTCCAGTTTAGTCTTAGCCTAGGTCTCAGTCAAGGTTTTGGCCCTAGAGTCAAGTTAGGTCTGCTCTAAGCCGTCAAGTCTAGATCTCTTACCTAAGTCTAGATTCTAGAACCCCACCAACAGCAGTCACCATGTCAGTCACTCAAGGCGACTATGATGATTGCTCCATGACCGACTCTAAGCCTAACCTACCCAAACCTAGAAGCCAGTATGTCGCGATCCCTTGGAATTATCGACAGAACTCATATCAATCCATTATCCAATGCCCAGGTCTTCAATTAGAGGTAGAATCACAAGCGTCCACTCCTAATCCTGAGATCTATGTTGTCCCAAAAGCTAGTTCAGCCCGAAAGACTTTGAACAGTCAAGGGGCTGGGGGGTCGTCCTGCAAGGGCTCTTAGGCAACCAAAGTAGGAGTCGAGTGAGGGAAGATGCTCATGCAGTATCAAACGTCAATTCCCATAACTCAAACCAAGATAACCTTAAGGGCCAGCGATCTCAAAACCAAGACCCACTTAGATCTAGGGGATCTAACCTAACCTCGAGCCACCATAGTACAGCTCATGATGTTCTGAATGTACGAAGCAGAGGTGTCAATCTACACCGAACCTTAAGCGAGATAGGCATCCAAGCTACCCTTAAAAGTCTAGTTGACCTAGGTTACACCGTTCATGCCCCAGCCTACAGGTCGATCCCAAACCAACTTAGTGGTAAAAGTCAACCCCTAGCACAACCGAGTCAGTCGATTCGTCAATCAGTCCCTCTAGTTCATCCGGCCCAACAAACCATGCAATTTTCGCAACCGATGGCGATATTTATGGGTCAGTACGCCCCTCAAACTCAAATGTATCAAACTGCCCCAGTGACTGCGGCTCATCAATCTCAGGCCCATGCAGGCCAACATATACCCCAAGTCTTAACTCATAAGTCTACATTTGGGAACCCACTAACCGGTGGGCCTACTATCATGCCAAATACCCAACATGAAGGCACCTTAAAAGCAATGCAGGATATGCTTGTAAGAATGAGCATGCATGATATTCTACCCCCGAAGGCCTATGTTTGTGAGACCCTTGGATGCATGGACGACCTTCCCCTAGGATTTGTCATCCCAGAATTTAGAAACAAGGTCATTGGGAAGAGAGATCCAGATACTCACGTCAACGTGTACCTCCTCTCTGTTCGAGCTTTGCGAGATAGACCTAACCAACTGAGGGCCATATTTTCACAAACATTGACCGACGAGGCCTTGAACTGACATCTGAGAACAATGTCTGCTCAACCACACATCTCTCCTGATGAAATGTTCAACCTATTCGTCTCTCACTACTGCGGGTCGACACCAATATCTCTCTCCCTGGGTGAGCTCAATACAACGAAAAAAAACCTAGGAGAATCCTTCGAGGATTTAATCTGTCGATTCCACGAGGTGGCTATGCGGGTCATAGAATGTCCACTTACGTACCCAGCTAAAATCTCTGTAGTCTTAGAGAATGCGACTCCTGAATACAAGACCTTCTTCAGCCAAGGTCTTATCCCCCACTCCTTCGACTCCATGATTGAGTCGGTGGCGCCACATGAAAGGGCCAAAGGGATGCCCCTCAGCACCAAGCCCCACAATAAACCGATTACAACTCCCTAAAATAAAAACAAAAATAATAACAAGGGGAATGATTTCAGTCAAGTTAATGGGATTGTCATTAGCGGATTGGCTCAAGGATCCGCTACTCAACACAACAATCGGAATCAAAACCGAAGGGATCAGCCTAGAGCCAACGCACAAAATAATAACCAAAGGCGAGAGGATAATTTCACCCCTCTCAAAGACCCATTAGAAAAAGTGTTGGAATTACTACTCGCTAGAAATATGGTTATCTCCCGCCACCATCTGAACCACCATTTCAAGTCATGGATAAGAGCAAGTGGTGCAAATGGCATCAAAACCATGCTCATGTTACTCAAAACTGCTTGTATTTGAATGGGTGATTCAAGGGTTAATCAATAGGGGGGACATCATTGTCGCACCTAGAAATCAACCTATTAAAGAGTCTAATCAAAAGATGAGTATTTTCACAAATTATATCCTTAAAAATATGATCACAATGACCGAAAGCCAAGAGCTCAAGACAACTAAAAAGATAACGTCGTCATTCACATGGTTGAGAGTGGAGACGAAGTAGATGATCCTAGTCAGTTCATATTTGCTTGTGATCATCACTTTCAAGAGTCCAAAGAAGATCTTTTGAGCCTTCTAAGAGGAAACCCTTCATCTCCGAACCTCGATAACCTTCCTAAATGGGACCAACATGGCAAAGATGATACGCTAGAAATCGATATGGTCAGAACCAATGAAAAGGCGTCATCTCCCAAACAGGGAGCCAACACCTCGAAATCTTCCATCACTCTCTCTAAGGCTGACCCTGTCAAACTTCAGGCGAAGAGGCCGAGGGTTCAAACCCATTTAATTAATGGCTGATACTCTCGAGGAAAGAATGGGAAACACCTCAAAAGCCAGCAACCAGCAGGGGTCGCAGATCACGAACCGAATAAAGAAATGTAACGATCTGCAACCACCTACGATCTAACGGCTCATCTCGGTAAGGTCCATGCTCAAATCTCCATCTTGGATCTTCTTGCCAATTCACCAACATATAGAGCCCAGATCAAAAAGGTCCTTGTCAAGACACACATCCTGAGCAACACACAATCGGATGAGTTGTGTGGAATGATCAACCAACTGATGGCACCAACGTCAATCATGTACACGGACGATGACATCCCAGTCAGCTTCAACCGTTTCATGTCCAACCTCTGCACATCACCGTTTTCATGCAAGGATATGAGATATGGAGAGTGCTTGTTGATAATGGGGCGTCCTTAAACATATGCCCTATGAAAATAGTGAAGCAGATAGGCAAAAGCCCGGATGACTTAGAGCCATGTCAACTAACTATCGCTGCATACGACGAGATCAAGAGACAAGCTGAAGGCATACTGTCTCTCACACTCAAGATCAGCCCTATCGTCCAAGTGATAAAGTTTTGTCTTGGACATAAAACCTTCATTCAACATGCTGCTAGGAAGACCATGGCTGCATGAAAACCTCGTGGTCGCCTCTACACTCCATCAATGCTTCAAATTTTCGACTAAAAACGACGTCACGAAGGTATGTGTTGAACCCCTTCTTTTCCCAATCCTAGTATATATAACAAGAAGCTACCCGTAGGGGTTGAGCTCGAAGAAATCCCGCTCGCTTCCTTCGAGCAGGCTGATTGTGTCACCTTACGCCTAGAGGCCGGCGACCCTGTTCCTCAAATTTTGCAAACTTCCGCATCAATGGATGACATTATCCAATGTCAACATTGATATGGTTTCGGGTCCCTTGAGACTTAGCAATGCTCTTCTCCCAAGGCTTCCAACCAGGCTAAGGCTTGGGGAGTCAAGGCAATGCGTAATGGAGGCAATTTCTTAATCACTCCAAGCCAAAATGAAAAATGGGGATCAAAGAGGTCTCGGGTGTCCTCTCACCTTTTGTCAAAGCCCGATGAAGCCTTCAACCTATCCGGGCTTTGTATCTGGAGGCATTCAAATCCTCGATCCTCTCGATGCCCATCCTTCAAAAGGGCCAAAGGTGATCCTTCATTCCTAAATGGTTGGGAATTCTTCTTCCACATCTTAGCACACACAAGAACTGTGAATTGACAACCTGTTTGCTGACTTGGATTTGAAGGTATGAAGAATCGGCTCTAACACAGCCAAGCGTGCTCATCCACCGAGACAAACCTAGGAATGGAATTGGTTTATCACTTCTCTATCTCAAGAATCGTTGGAAGCATACCAGCGGCACCTTCAAGACTCGGTGCCAAAAAACAGATAGGCGCAGGGTGGCCATCTAACCACCCTACATGTCCAATCCCCAATATATCTCTCGCGAGTCCCATAAGGGACACCTCTTGTGTTATTTCAAAATCCATTAAAAATTCAAAACATGATAAAATTGATAATAATGAAAAATAATTTTTACAAATGGCGAGCACTCAAGATAGCCTAATAACGGTGCATAACACCCAAGACGACGAATTGGATGACCAAGATGAAGATCAAGAGAGCCAAGAGTCTGAAGAAATCCCTCAGCCGAAGGAACTCACTTCCCATGTTGAGCAATTCAATAAGAGGTTTGATGGTGACTCAATGGTATTATCGAAGAGACGATCCACATAAACCTAGGAATTGAGAAGGACCTAAGGTTAACCAAGACTGGAACCTCCCTATCTCCTAAGGAACGGGAAAATACTATTTCCTTTCTCAGGAATATCGCAATGTTTTCGCCTAGTCATACAATGATATGTCAGGTCTAGATCCCACATTGATGCAACATCACCTAATATTCAACGAAGGGACAAAGCCTGTAAGGCAGAAACTCCAACGTCAAAAAATCCACCTTGAGCTCAAAATTAAGGAAGAAATTGACAAACTGCTCAAGGAGAAGTTCATTAACCCCATCGATTACTCAGAATGGTTGGTCAACATAGTGGTCGTACCCAAAAAATTCGAGAGGATCCGAGTGTGTGTAGACTACCGAGACCTCAACAAGGCATGCCCAAAGGACAATTTTACATTACCAAACATAGATGCCTTGGTCGACAACATTACGAGGCACGAGATGTTGTCATTCATGAATGGCTTTTTAGGCTACAACCAGATCCTCGTAGCAGAAGAAGACAAAACCAAGACTTCATTCATAACGCAATGAGGAAGCTATTGTTACTGTCCCATGCCCTTTGGCCTCAAAAATGCAGGGGCAACTTATCAATGGGCAATGACTAGCATCTACCATGACTTAATGCACACTATCATGGAAGACTATGTCGATGACATTCTGGTCAAGTCGAAGGCCAGGTCTGATCATCTCACCAACCTAAAAACCATTTTCGAAAGACTCTAGAAACATCAACTCAAATTCAATCCACAGAAATGTGCCTTTGGAGTTGAATCCAACAAATTACTAGGCTTTATAGTGAGCTAAAGGGGCGTCGAGGTGGACTCATCCAAAATACGATCCATCACTGAAATGCCCCCTCTTGGGAACATCAAAGAAATCTGTGAGCTTCAAAGTCGCATAGAAGCTATAAGGCATTTTATTTCACAACTAGCAGACAAGTGTGTGCCGTTCAATAGACTCCTTCAGAAAGATACCTCATTCACATGAGATAATGAATGCCAAGAAGAGTTCAACCAAATCAAGGACTAACTAACGAAATCTCCCATCCTCAGTTCTCCTAATTCAGATAAACCCTTGTTCTTATACATATCTATGAAGGACAAGACCATGAGGGCAATGTTCGGACAATACGATGACCATGAAACAGAACAAACCATATACTACATCAACAATACCACGGTCGACTATGAGACAAGATACACGAATGTGGAGAAGCACTGCTTGACACTTGTGTGAGCCATGCAGAAGTTAAGACATTATGTCTTACGTCATCCAGTCAATCTCATCTCAAAAATTGACCCACGGAAGTATCTATTGGAGAGACCATTCCTTAACGGACGTTTGGCGAAGTGGAGAATGCTATTACTCAAAAATCGATCAAGGGACAAGTCATTGCTGACCACTTGGCTGAACATGCACTGTCAGATAACACTCCCGTTAACACAGATCTCCCTGATGAAAACCTCTTCACAATTGAGGACTCAATTTGGGACCTATACTTCGACGGTGCAAGGAATGAATATGAGTCAGGTATAAGAGTCATACTATGCTCACCCCAGAAGATTTTAATGCCAACAACCATCCGATTGAATTTCCCATGTACCAATAACATTGCTGAATATGAAGCCTTGATAGCTGGGCTCGAGAATGCCATAGGAATGAAAATCCAGCAAATACGAGTGATTGGTGACTCCTTACTTATCATAAATCAAGTTCAAGGTATTTGGAATGTGAAAGAAGAAAAGCTCAAACCCTATCAAGCAAAGGTGGAAAAGATGATCCCATATTTCAAGAAA
The DNA here is from genome assembly GCF_000471905.2 of Amborella trichopoda. Next base: position 2,070,209 of record NW_006498549.1, on the reverse strand, counting down.
ATTACCTTTCAGCACATAACTAGAGAAAATAATCGGTTCGCCAACACCCTTGCTTCAATGGTTGATATTCCTTCAGAAATCACCATGCTGCCATTCTACATCAAGAACAAACATGACCCTTCCCCACCAAGTATTAAAGAAGAAATAGAACAAGAAAATGAGAACGATGGGGAAGTATCTCTTATGGGTTCAGATGCGCTAGTTAATAACCATGGTTCCACGATGTTCTGTCCCTGCTAAAAGATGGGTTATACCCCGAAGGAGCCACCAAAAATGATAAAGAAAAGCTTCGAAGGTTTTCTATGGGATTCTTAATAAGAGGTGATCTCCTGTTCAAGAAGTCCTTCGATGACATCATTCTACGGTGCCTCGATCAGCCAGAAATTGACCAAATACTGACAGAATTACACAATGAAAGAGGTCGGGGCAGCCACCTTAGCTCAGAAAATCAGGCACCAAGGCTATTACTAGACCACCATAGCTGAAGATTGTTTGAAGTTCGTTAAGAGGTGTCCCTAATGTCAACTTTATAAAGACCTCATCCATGCATTGTCCGTACCACTCAACTCAACACCGCCCGTATGGCCTTTTGCCATGTGGGGTCTTAATATCATCAGAATGATCTCACCAAAAGCCTCAAACAGGCACCGTTTTATATTAATGGCTACAAAGTACTTCACAAAATGGGTAGAGGCTGCATCATTTGTCAAAATTGAGGGACGACATGTTGCCTGTTTAATAAAGAACAACATTGTATTCAGATTTGGTATTCTTGATTCAATCATTACTGACAATAGATCCAACTTCAAAAATGAAAAGGTCACTAAGGTATGCAAAACGTTCAGGATAATGCAAAAATTCTCCACACCTTACTACCCTCAAAGAAATGGACAAGCAGAGGCCACGAACAAAGGACTTCTCAAAGTTATATACAGAGTAATAGAAGGTGGCAGAGATTGGCATGAAAAGATAAATGACACGCTATGGGCCTACCGAACAACTAAGAACACTCCTATTGGCATGACCTCATACTCATTGGTGTATGGTATGGAAGCAGTGCTACCCGTTGAAGTTGAGATATCATCTCTCCGAGTGCTTATTAACAAAGATTCAAATGAAGAACAAAAGATCAAAGCACGAATCACTACCCTCGTTACTTTGGATGAAAGACAACTACGAGCAATAAAAAATATCATTGCTTACCAGTGTAGAATCGAG
>NW_006498549.1:2047479-2058438 GCF_000471905.2 Amborella trichopoda | reverse complement strand
ATCTTTTAGGGGTATTTTGGTCATCTTATTTTATCAAGAATATTTTTTTGTATTTTTTTAGGTGCTCCCCATTGAGATGATGGCACGTACTAAATTTCATATTCATATGATTTGTAATAAAAATAAAAATAAAATACTCTAAAGCGTCAGATCTATATCAAACAGTTAGTGACTCACTTGATCTAAATAAGATGGTTGGATGGGGGGTAAGTATATAACTTACATAAAGTACAAGAAGTATTGAAAGCTTTCCCAAAATAATATGCCAAAAGATTTCTTATCCATAGGAGGATACTATCAATTTCTTCCCTTGGACAAAATACATGCTTTAGATGCTTTTTGGATCTCAGATTTTGGGGATGTAACCTTTACAACACAGAATAATCTTGGTGAAAAACTTTAAGTAAATAAACTCTTTTTGTACTGAAAAGAAAGTATGCCTCAAAATTACATAAAGACCGTCCAATTTTTGAAGGGCTAGATCTAAGTATCATGAAACTTAAAATTCAATATTTTTTCCTTTAAAAGTAAGCATCTACTAATTATTGTGTGTTTCCCAAAAATTTAGACTAAGATAATTCTCCTAAGTAGGTGTTTTGAGCAAGGGAGGAGATGCAGTATGATCCCGCAAGAGCATAGTATGTGCGCCAAAATAATATTTTGCTAAAGCAAACTCGAGTCTGAGTAGTATTTCACCACTCGATTAGAGTCCCGAGTACTCGAGCTTGCCAAGGTGGCAACCCCAAGTTTCCCCGAGTTGGTGTCCCACTCAGGGATATTAAAAGAAATTCAAAAACAACCATAAAAATACCAAAAACAAATAGGGAATTTATTTGTGATATATTTTTTTATGTTCTCTATCATTGGACAAGGGTGAGGTTTCTATTTTTTATAACACGTCAAACTTATATTATTACAAAATGCAGTTTAGGTGCCACAAAGCTTTGCGATGATGTGAAAATCTATTGTTGCCCCTATTTATGAAATTAAAAAATTTTAGAACTGGTGACAATCAAGCAAATCTATAAATGCTTGAAAATCTTGAAAATTAACGGTCTAGATAATGTGTTAGAAGAAAACTATTTTTAGGACTAGAAATCCCCTTTTTTCATGTCTATGAATCTCGAGGTCAAGATGAACGATTTGAGGGCTTTTCAGCGTAGGAACAACCTTTTCTAGTAAGGTTTTTAGGTGCACCTAACTCATAGAATATAAGGTTGGCACCCTATATGAACATTTTCCTTTTGATAAAGATTGGAAAGTGTTTTGAGCTATAAATACTTAATTTATATTGGAAAACTATAAAAAATATACCTAAACTTTTGGCAAAAGCCTATACTTTCCTAAACCTCATCCATATTTTTATTTTATTTTTTGTATTATTATGACCAAAATAGCCCTCACAGTAGTTGTATGACTATGAAAACATCACAGTAGACTCAGTATTGTAATAGTCATGAGGGGTATCATGGCACTTAAAATATCGTAATGGCCATGAGGGGTATCACGTCACATAAAACACCATGATGATCTTCAATAATAAAATTGCATCATAAATACTTAAAACCCCCATTCTTCTTAGCCGTTCCTTGCTCTCTTCGTTCTTCCTCGTGCTCTCTCTCAAGGGCTCCTAACTCTTCTTACTCTCTGGTGTTCTCTCAGGGGCTTCATCTCCCTCATCAGCCTCATCTTATCAGACTTTTTCATTGAGGTAAGAATTTATTCCCCAAATGGTTTTTTTAGCATCAAAGTGCATGAATGTTGACATAAGTCCCCAATTTTTTATTTTTATTTTTTTCTATTATTACCAACTAATACTAGATCGACGATTTGAATCATGATAATTGTTGCTAGGATTGTGACATGTAATGTTGGGTTTCCCCTTCTTTTTCGGGTTTTTTATGTAGGTTCACTAATTTAAGATATATTTAATGTATGCCCTATGCAATATTTTCTATTTTTTTTGTATATGAATTATTTTTGTACTTTTTGTTGTTAAAAAAATTATCCATGAGGCATTATTTCCTGTAGTGACATGAGAATTAAGAAACTTCTTATAATCCATGGGTAATTATTTGTGATAATGTAAGTAGCTCTGTAACTTTTTTTATAATTATTGCCAATTTGATTCTGGTTCTTTCTCAAACTGTATAGATGAAAGTCTGAAAGAAATCTTTGTAGCATCATTTTTTTTCTTAATGAAACATTTAATCCCTAATTATTTGGTATTATTTGGCCCACAAATTTTATTTTTAAGAACTTTTTGATTGGTTCCTTCTCAGAGAATTTTCATTCCTTAATTTATTTTTATTGACTGGTTCCTTTTGAGATTGTTATTTGCTATTGTTTGATGTGTCATTTAAAAAGTACCACTTTGAAATGGATTATGAGATTTACTTAATCAAAGATGAGTATTTATTTTGATAATGTAAGTAGCTCTATAACCTTATTATTATTATTGTTACTATTATTGTTTTGATTTTGGTTCCTAAATGATAGATCAAATTAAATCCCAAATACTTTATTGAAGAATGTGTTTATTTATGGTTTCTTCTTGAAAGATGTTATTATGAGATTTTTGTTTTCTTATTGCTGATTTTGTGTTTTTGATATGAGCATCTGTTTCATTTTCAAACTATTCTTAAAGCACCTACATTATTTGTATTATGAAAGCATGAGGTTTCTTATTGTTAATTTGTATTTTTGGTTCCCATACTCTAGAATTTCCTATTAGTTTCATGAAAACATGAGGCTCTCATATTTTCAGTTATTTGTTATTGGCCGGGTCTCACCCTCATCGTTTCAGGGACCCAGTTGGGGTCTAGCTCGAGGACGCGCTCTTGAAAAGCCGGGCGGCCTGCACGTGTGCGCGCGCACACGTTTGTGCAAATAGCTACCAATGGTGAGAGAGGGATTTTGGTGGTGAGGGAGTCAAGCACCTACCTCACTTGGTGGGTTCAAGGATGCATCAGGGCTTGGCTAGCCCTCTTAGATCACTCACAAAAGCCTCCAACCTTCTTGACGCGGTTTGGATTTTGCTTCCTTTTCACAACACACGGCACTAATCGGTTTATACACCTCCTTTTATGAACCTAAGATCGAGAGCCCCTTGGTTTCATTCCTATGAGTGTTTGAATACATTTTTCAGCACCTTGGGTCTTTGATGCGGAATGAAAGAGAAGCCGGTGAATAAAGTCCTGATTTACAATGGAATTCCCGACAATCTCATAATTTCCTCAGAACGGCTGAAAATATTCTTAAGGACTTCAAAAGGCCTCCTGCCAAGTTTCATCGTAATTCGACATATCTAAGGCAGTATAGACAAAGAAGCAGTTTCAAAAAAATTGGTCGCTAACACCCTGAAACGGACTCTATAACTGGAACCCTATTAACGGAGAATCAAATGGTTGTGGGACCATCGCCATTGGATCTGGCACGGTTGAAAACCCCTAAGAGTCAAATTTCAGATTAAAAAGACGTTCTAGGACAAAGTTATGGGAAAATGATTGAAAAAGGGTAGGCCGCACGCTATTCATGTGCGCCGCTCCCAACACCAGTCTCCATTAAAGGGGACTGGTTTTCACAATCACGACCAGTAATTTTCAAGACTCATATCTCCCTCGTTACGAATCCGATCGCGCTCAAATTTTACAAGCATGTTCGTCTCGTCAAGACGAGCGTTTTGATATATGGCACGTCTTGTGAAGAAATCCGAGTAGGGAGAAAAGTTAAAGAGAAGTTGATGATTTGTGATGAAGGTTACAGGAAAATCAGCAGTAGTATGTCCCACTCGAGTGGCCATATCACGGCGCTCGCACACCTGATCGATGCAAAACTAGTTGCATTGCGTGCATAAGGTCTGAGGCTACAACTGATCCAACCCCCATGCATGATGAATGGATAGATTTCACGTACAACGACGTTAAAATTTCTACAGATTTCTGGTCGCTGGAATTCAAATTCCGGCCAAAAACCCAAAATTGTAAAATCATCGTTCGGGCACCAAATCGAGTTGCATTTGTTGCAACGCAATCATGACGACGTGCTCAGTGCAATTCAGCGAAGAAACCAATGAAATAAATCAAGAAACAAGCGCACTATCGATCAGAAGTTTTTAAGTTTCGCACAAATTTCAAGTTGCATGATCATGGCTTAAATATGTGATTCATGGCTTGAAGTTAGTATCAAATTCGTCGTCATACCGAGCCCAACGATAAAGTAATCATCTTTGGTCCATGTGGGCACCGGTGCTTCGTCTTAGGAAAATCGAACACGTTCCATGGTTGCAGCAGGGATTGTTTTGGAATTTTATGTATTGTTGGGCAGGGGCAAAACTGTAATTTTTTATCCTTTTTTATATTTCATTTTATTTCAAATAAATTGTATTTTTTAGCAATTAGGGTAATTTTTGGGCATCCACCCATGTTTTGGGCCCAACTTTATAAATACATGTTATATCTCATTTTAAAGGACTTTCAACTGGATGAATAAAATTTAGATTTTACGTTGAGATTGTGGGCACGTCTTGGAGAGAGAGAGAGAGAGAGAGAAGAAAGAGCCCGATAAACCTAGGTAATTTCTCTCTCCTTCACTCTTCTCTCTCCTATTCTCTTCTTTTTTTCTCTCTCTTCTTTTTTCTCTCTCTTCTTTCTTTCTCTTCTTCTTCTTTGTTTCTCTCTCTTCTTCTTCTCTCTTTCTCTCTTCACTTCTTCTCTCTATCTCTCTTTTTCCATGTTTCCCTCTCATTCCTCTCAACATGCACGGCAGTGAGAAACGGCATGCATGCCTCTTTTCCTCCCTGTCTCTCTCTTTTATTCTCTCTTTCTCTCTCTCTTCATCTCTCTCTCAACATGAATAGCAGTAAGTACCGCTGTGCATGTTTCTCTTTCCTAATATTTCTCTTCTCCTTTCCTTTTCTCTCTCTTTCTCTTTCTTATCTCATTCTCTCCCTTTCTTAATCTTCTCTTTTTCTTAATCTTCTCTTTCCTCTTTCCTTCTCTCTACTTTCCTTTCTATCTCTTTGTTCTTTCCTAATCCATCTTTTTCTTTCTTTATGTCTCTCTCTACTCTCTCCTTATCTCTTCTTTTTTTTCTTTTCTTCACTCTCTCTTATTATGTCTCTCTCTATTCTTTCTTTTCTCTATCCTCCCCAGTCATGCACGGCGGCACCTATCGTCGAGCATGACATTCTCCTCCTCTTCTGATCACCTGGAATGAACACAGTGAGCTGTGCCCTAACCCGAGTGGCAGGTCGGGCCTCTATCTAAGTTTCTTCTTCCCCATGTTGTGCACAGTGATGCTCATCGTCACGCATGATATTTCTTCTCTTATCCTCTAACAAAGGCACAGAGCCGGGCCCTTTCCCAAGTGGCTGGCCAGGTCGTGTTTGAGTCTCTTCTGACATGCACGATGATGCCTATAGCCAAGCGTGGCCCTTCTTTTCTCTCTCATGTCTCTTTCTCCCCTGTCATGGACAGCGAAACCCATCACCGTCCATGTTCTATCTTACTCTCTCTCTCGCCATGGATGGCAAAACCCATCGTCGTCCATGTTTCTTCTCCCCTTACCTCTTCATCTCTCTTGCCATGGATGGCAGAGCCCATCGTCATCCATGTTTCTCTCTCCTTCCCCTTTTCTCTCTCCTCTGTCATAGACGCCAAAACCCATTGTCATTCATGCTCCTTTCTTCCTTCTCTCTCTTCTGTCATGGACGGCAGAACCCATTGCCGTCTATGTTACCTTCTTCCTCTCCTTCCTGTCATGAATGGCAATGACCATCGCCGTCCATAACATATCTCTCACCTCTCTCCTGATTTTCTTCTCTTTCTTCTCCCTTTTCTCTCTCCTCTCATCTTCCTCATCTCTCTCTCCTCTCTCTCGCTCTTCTCTTTCTCTCTCATACTTTTTGTTCTCTCTCCTCTCTCTTAATTTTCCTCTTTATCTCTCTTCTCTTCTTTTCTCCTCTCTCCTCTCTTATCTCCACTCTCATTTCTTTTCTTTTCTCCTCTCTCCTCTCTTATCTCCACTCTCATTTCTTTTCTTTTCTCCTCTCTCCTCTCTTATCTCTGTCCTATTCTCTTCTCTTCTTCTCTTCTCTTCTTCTTCTTTTCTCTTCTCTTCTTCTCTTCTTCTTCTTCTCTCTTTTCTTCTCTCCTCTTCTCTTCTTCTCTTCTTCTCCTCATCCCTTCTTTTCTCTTCTTCTTTTATCTCTTCTCTTCACTTTTTCTTTTTTTCTTATGTCATCCATCTTAATCTCTCTTTTTTTTTTCCCTCTTCTGTCTTCTCTCTTAATCTCTCTTCTTTTTCTCTCTTTTCTGCTTGTCTCTTAATCTCTCTTCTTTTTCTCTCTCTTCTCTCTCTTCTCTCTCTTTTGTCTTCTCTCTTATCTCTCCTCCCTCTCTTCTCTTGTCTTCTCCTTCTCTCTTCTTCTATCTATGTTCTCCTCTCTCTCTTTGTCTCTCTACTTTTCCTCCTTCTTCTCTCTCACTATTCTTCTCTTACTCCTTCCTTTCTTCTCTTTTCTCCCTCTCTTAGTTCTCTCTCTTCTTTCTTCTTCCTCTTTCATGTGACCAAGGGACAGGCTAAGTCTAGCACTATCATGGTAGTCTCGTTGTCAAGCAGTTTAGCCATCGTGTCAGTCTAAGTTATCGTCCCCATCTTGCTGCCATGTCAGACAAGCCATCGTGTCAGGCTGGTCGGTATTCGTTCTGTCATTGAGTAGTTAAGCCGTCATGCCGGTCAGAGTTACCATGCATGTCTTGCTACCACGCAAAATCACTCACTTTACTAGTCTAGCCACTATGTCAGTCTAGCCATCCGGTCAAACTTCTCTTCTCATTCCATGTTCTATTTCTTCTTTCTTTTCTTTCCTTCTCCTTTTGAATGCACATGCTAGTGTGTATTCACCCAAAGATAAGGTTGAGGTCCCTTGAGCTACTTGTCTTGTAAATTAACCATGTGTGTGTGATCTCAGAAATAGGAGGAGGCGATTTCGAACCAGTTGTAGGACTGGGGGATTTTCCACTATGATCTAAGAGGGCGCCTGTGCCAATTAGCCCGAGTGAGTCACGGGCCCAGGTGAGGTGTGTCCCGACTCACATCAAATTCCTCTCTCACCTGTTGGTGTACCAGCTCTTGTTCTTAACAAGGTTCCCGAGAGAGCAGTCTCAAATCCCGGGGTCTTTCTTGAAACCCGTGACACGTGCCACCAAGTCAACCCGACCTAGAGGGTGAAATCGAGGCATCTAACTAATGAGTGTATATGGTTTGGGGTGATAGGTTTTGGGATAGTTTAAAGGCTTTGGCTCGGGTTTCTTATTCGGGTTTTAAATAAGGGGTAGAGATAGAAGGGGGTGGATTAAGAGAAGAGAAAGTAGAGGAGAAACGAAGTGGACCACCATTGAGTTTGACGACCTTCTGACGTGACCTCCCCTAAGAGGTATTATCAGTGCCTTCTAAAAAAGGTACTAGGCGCGAGGCTAAGTACCCTAGAAGATTAAAGAGACACGAGTCTGCAGGACAAGCCGTCAAGAATATGCTTCGAAAGAGCCCCCTAAAGGATGGTCCAAGTGATAGAGTAGAAAGAAATGAGGTGGAATGAGAGAGAAGAGGAAGATAAATGAAGGTAAGAAAGAAGGGAGAAAAAAACGAAAGGGACCACTAACCGATCTGGCAGCCTTTCAGTGTTAACTCCCCTACGACTTATTGCTAGAGTTTATCAAAAAGGTCCTAGGCAAGAGGCCTAGGCACCTTGGACAAAATCAAAGGATGTGAGTATGCAGGACAAGCCCATCTAGAATACATTCTAAAGAGCCTCCTTGGGAGTGATCAGGAGAGAGAAGTGAGAGGGTGAAAAGAGAGAAGATAGAGTGGGTGAGAGGGGAAGATGGGTAAAGAGAAATGAGCAAGTGAGAGAGTGAGGGAGTGAGAATGAGAGAGAGAGAAAGAAGGAGAAAGAGAAGGGAGGGGTGGCCCAACCGCTTCCCTCTCAAGAGAGAAAGTTAGTTTTAAATGAACTATGGGTGTGTCTATTTAAAATTTTGTTTTACAATCATTTGAAATTCTTGATGGTTTGAGAATTATGCCCCTATTTTCATGACTATATCACTGTTGCGAGTTGTAGTGAATTTTCAGAACTTTGCATGTCTTGTACTAAACTCTTTACTAAAAAAATTGTATCCAAATGAGCTCAAACCATCTTTAAATGAAATATGGATATTTCTACTTCAACTTTGGTGCTGGAACCATATTGAATTACCCATGGTTTGGAAAATATGCCCCTTTTTGTGTGAAGGCGTCACTGTGGTGGTTGCAATGGTTATAGTGAATTTCCAGAAACTGTACATGTTTTTGTAATGGACTGTTTACTGACCAAATGGTGTCCAAATGATCGCAAACTACTTTTAATTGGAATATGGTGTGTCTACTTCAAAAATAGATTGGAACCATGTTGAAATTATCTATGATTTGGGAGTTACACTCCTTTTTGTATAAAGATGTCTTCGTTGTGGTTGTAGTGAAGTTTCTAGAACTGTCATATGTTTTATGAGAAGTTGTTCACTAACCAATATGTCTCTGAATGAGGCCAAACCACTTTTAAATGAAGAATGGGTAAGTCTATTTTCAAATTGCTTTTGGGACCATGACTAAATTCCCTATGGATTGAAGGTTAGGCCAAATTTTATAAGAGGTAATCATACTAGAAATTCTATTCTGTTAAGAATTATGAATATGCATGGTTGCAATGAGACATGCTCATGATATAGTGAATGCTTACAAATTATTGAATATGCATGATTGTAATAAGACATGCTTATGAGATATGAATGAGCATGGTTGTAATAAAACATACTTATGAACTAGTGAATGCTTATGAGATAATGAATGCCTATGAACTAGTGAATGCTTATGAGATGATGAATGCTTATGTGACATTAAGTGCACATGGTTGTATTCAGACATGCCATTGTTTATGAAATGATGAATGCTTATGAACTAGTAAATGTTTATGAAATGATGATACTTATGTAAGGTTGAAAGAGCAAGGTTTGTGATAAGTTCCATGTGATAAGAGCTAAGTGATATGTGATTCGTCGACATGCTTTGAGCGTATTGCATGGCCGTATTGTGCTCTAATAAAAACACATAATATTGAAATATGCTTTGTTGCTCTGTTATGAAATGAACACCTGCTCTGTTATAAAAGGAATACTGGTTTTGTTATGAAATGAATACATGCTTTGTCATGAAATGAGAGCCCACTATGATATGATGAAAATGTGATATGTTAAGTAATGTATAAAGCACTATGCAATGGGCCATCCATTGATAGTGTGATGTGATTTGATATGATAAGTAATGTGATATGAAGCACTATGCAATGGGACATCCATTATTAGTGTGATGTGATTTGATATGATAAGTAATGTGATATGAAGTACTATGCAAAGGGTCATCCATTGGTAGTGTGATGTGATGTGATATGATTGTGACAAGTGTTATGTGATAAGACCTATGTGGTCAGCTGTGTGATGTGTGAAATGTGATTGATTGGCATGCTTTGAACGTATTGCATGACCAGACTTTAACATGCTTTGAGTGTATTACATGATCACACTGTGACTGTGATTGATTGGCATGCTTTGAGCGTATTGCATGATCATATTGTGAATGTGATTGCTTGGCATGCTTTGAGCGTATTGCATGACCATACTGTGAATGTGATTGATTCACTTGCTTTGAGCGTATTGCATGGCCCAACTTTGAGATCTCTTGGTATTCTTTGAGCATATAGCATGACCATGAGGTGATATGAGATTTATTGGCATGCTTTGAGCATATTGCATTGCCTACTTGTGACCTTTCCGGCTCGCCCAATGATAGGACAAGAGTCGAGGTAGATGATGTTTGGGTGGTCGCTCCCCCATCCATAGTGATTGGCACCCTGACAGTGTGACCCTCCTAGCCAAGGTGGCGTAGGGAGTAGTGTCTTGCAAGGCCATCGCCAATCGAAAACCCCAAAGCATGCTGGAGACTGTGTGTGTGCATGTGTGCAAGCATTACGAAGTGGGACACCCACTTGTCATTGTCTTCCCTCCTGAGTGATGGTAGAAGTCATAAGCAATGGGATTGGCTTGGTCTGATGAATAGGGCTTCTACTTCGAGAGTAGGTAAATTAGGGAGTGAGTTGGTTTATATTTGTTGAAGTTGCTACATTGTGGTATTGGTTTAAATTATAGCTATGTTGATTTATTATGATACTTGTGATGAGAAGATTTGATAAACTGTCGTTTTAGATGATGTCTGCATCAATTTTGCTTATCTCTGAAAAGAATCACACACAGCACCTTGCTAGATATAGTATGATGCATGGCATCTAGATCTATAGCTCATTCCTTTAATTTCCATCCTTGTAGAGCAATAGCCGTAGGTCGAGGACAAACGATTGGGAGATCGCTACTGGTGGCTGAAGACTCATACTTGGCGAAGAGACTTCTGTTGAACGTAGCTGTTAGATGGTTGTGGGCCACATAGTTTTTTGTGTTGAACCTTGTATTTTGTTGTTGGGCCTCGATGCCATGGACTTAATTGTAATAAAATTTGGGAGCTCATATATGTATATTTGGTTTTAATTTGATTAGTATTTGTATGTTGTGTTGGGAGTGTTTTTGGTTTTCTTTCGTGGTTTGCTTTGATTCTGACTTTATGAAGTGGTGAGTGCACTCCGACCTGAGTGACAATCGCTACCCTTGGATCACGGGCCCACACTCTGTCACCCTTCGGTGTAAACGACATGAGTCCGAGGATGGGTTCGTGACACAACTGCCTCCCTCTCAAGGGGGGAGAGAGAGAGAGAGAAGGGAACGCGACCCAGCGATCTCCCTCTCAGTGGGGGGAGAGAGAGAGAGAGAGAGAGAGAGAGAAGGAAAGGGAAAGGAAGAAAGAAAGAAAAGAGAGAAG
>NW_006498549.1:2036473-2046892 GCF_000471905.2 Amborella trichopoda | reverse complement strand
AGGAGGAGAGAGAGAGAGAGAGAGAGAGAGAGAGAAGGGGAAAAGGGAGAAAGAGAAAAAAAGAGAGAGAAATATAAAAGGAAGAGTGAGAGAGGGGAGAGAAAGTAACCAGGTAACTAGGGTCGGGCTGGTGGCTTGAGCCCAGTTGTTAAGTGTGATCCCAATGTCCTTATAAGCTCCTTGAGTGAGACTAAGGTCTACGTATAGAGAAGGCTAGGGTGTAGGGCTATGGTCTAAGTTGAAGGTGAGCATAGGTGAGCTAGGGTGTATGGTTGATGGACTAAGGTGTAGAGAGTATGGGGTAGGGAGTATGGATAGGTGTGGTATAGGGAGTAGGATATGATGTGTAGTATAGGGAGTAGGGAGGTGTGTAGGGTGTAGGGAGTAGAAAGTATGAATAAGAGTGATGTATGGAGTAGGATATGGTGTGTAGGTTGTAGGGAGTAGGGAGTATGGATAGGTGTGGTGTATGGAGTAGGATGGGGAAAGTGGGGAGTATAGTTAGTAAGTTGGAATTGGTGCTGCAAGGGGTAGTCCTCTCAACGTAAAATTATTCTTTTCTATCTCTTGAAGTGAAAATGGTAGGCACAAACTCAATAAAAGCTTAATATTATTCTTAATTTAGCCAACTTTTCAACTTAGGTTACAAATAAAGAAAAAGAACTTATACAGAAGTCATCCCAAACAATCGTGGATGCTCAATACTATGCCTAATTGTCAAATAATATATTAAAATGAATTAAAAAGTGAATTTCATTTTTGGAGCATAATGACAATTTACCCCCACCACACTTTGTTGAAAATGACAAGACCATCCCTAAAAAGGGGCATCTTGCCTTCCCTATGGTTCGAGCCTATTTTCGATATTTTCTGACAACATTTCGAGCGATCCAATATCATAGAAACATTAGTCATCTTGAGACGATCGATTTGATATGCATTTTGAGGTTTGAATCAAACTTTTGATGCGGAACCAAAAATCCAGCCAAACCCATAAACTAGAAATCTTCGATATTGCACGTTTTGTCGGTTTTTTTGTCATCTTTCTTATCACAAATCAAAGCAGATTAGTTCTCTATTTTTGAAGGTCGCCAGAAAATGGGATTCCGACGACCGAAAAATATGTCTTCTTTTGAGCTTCAACAGGACACCTTTCCAACCTATATTTAGAGCAAGTAAGTACTCAATTTTAGCCTTGAGGTCTTAGGAGTCCAAAATCTTTAGATACGGTCGTCAAAGTGACGACATATGCGGCTAGAATTTTCTATAATTTTTTGTTTTGTAGCAAACTTCTCTCTAATTTTTATCCTTATTCAAGAGTTCTCATGGATTGTGTTGGAAGGTATTTTTCATCAACATGGGGCCCCCGCTCAATAAAGGCATAGCAAGTAGTGGAAATTCCAATAGTCTAAGAACAACCCCAAAACTGGCGAAGATCTTCATGAGGCCTCTCAAGAGTCTCCTACCAAGTTTTGTCGCTTTTCAACATGTCTAAGGCAGTACAGACTGAGAACCAATTCTGGCAAAATCGGCCTCTAGTACACTGAAACAGACCCCTATAACTAGGGCTACACTTTTCGCATCTCAAATTATTGTGGAACCACCACTATTGGATTCGGAACGGTTGAAAACCCCCAGGGTCAAGTTTCAGCTAAAAAGTACATTCCAGGAAGAAGTTACAGGTGAAAGAGTAAAACAAGAGAAGCCACACGTTATTCCCATGCGCCACGTTGTAACACTACACCATTGAAGGGACAGTCACGACCAGGGACTTTTGGCACTCATATCTCACTTGTCCTAAGTTGGCTCGCGTTCAAATTTGGTGCGCATATTCGTCTAGTCAAGACGAGCGATTCGATATATGGCACGCCCCGTGACGATACCCAAGAGCGAAGGAAAGCTAGAGAGAAGTTGTTGATCCATGAAGAAAGTGCGGGAAATTCAACAGCGTCGTGCCTCGTTCGAGTGGTCAAATCATGCCGCTGGCAAGCCCGATCGACGCAAGACCAATTCTATTGCAAGCGTAAGGTCTCAGGCCATCTCTGACCCAAACCCCGTACATGATTAACAGTCAAATTCTTCACACGAAGATGATGAACAGACTGTAAATTCCGTCACCGGAATCCTTGATTATGGCCAAAATTCCAAACTTGCAAAATCTTCGTTCGGTCACAGAATCGAGCTGTGTTTATTGCCCTGTGATCGTAGTGGCATGCTCAATGTGATTCAGCGAAGAAAACATATAAAAACATCAAGGAACGAGCACAATATCGATCCAAAGTGTCAAGATCTACTCAAATTCCAAGTCACATGATCGTGCACCAAAAATACGATATATGGCTCTAAGTTGGTATCAAATCGGTTTCCATGCCCAGCCCTACAAGAAAACAATCATCTTACGATCAACCAGGTATCAAAACGACCCCGGATCAGCCATGCAAGATCATCCAAGTCCTAAGAAAACACAGGGACTGTTCTGAAATTCCATAACTTGTTAGGAAGGGGAAAATCTGTCATTTTGTACCCTATTTTCAATGGTAGGAAGAATCGGAGGGCACCGCGTGGACCAATCACTCACTCGTTGTCTTGTGCCTATCATCGTGCGACCTAAAAGAAAATATCGTTGTGTGCCTCGTCAGAAGCTAGCGTCATCCACAAGGGATGCACCGTCTTCTTGCATTGCCCTCCGCGATGTCTATTGAAGTCCGGATTTTCCCTTCTTTTTGACGTCTCATTCTTTCCTCTTCACCTCTTTCTCCTCTCACTTGACTGAGGGTCGACCTAGTCTATTACCGACGCGCCAACCTCGGTTTCGAGTAGTATAGCCACCGTGCTAGTTCTGAGAACCATGCCCATCTTGCTACCACTCCGAGTCGATAATTTTTTATTGTCATGTTAGTCTCACCCCTACATCCAGCTCTCTTCCCTTTTCTATCTTTCACCGAACCTTGCACTTCATCGCCTTCTCATGTGAATGTGCATTGCCCTAAGACAAGGGTGGATCCCTTCAACCCACTTGTCTTACAAATTAACTATAGAATTGTTGTGTAGAAAAACAAGAGGATTACAGATCAAGGGAGGCGATTCGAACCAACTCAAATAACTGGGGGGCTTTCTTCATGATCTAAGAGGGCGCCCACGCGAGCCAGCCCAAGTAAGTCCCGAACTAAAATTCCTCTCTCATTGGTTGGTAGACCTTCCATTGCCCTCGAGCAAGGTTCCGAGAGAGCGATCTCAAATCCCGGGTTCACCATAAACCCGAGACATGTGCCGCTAGATCACTTAGATCCGAAGGGTGAGATCGAGGCACCTAACCTGTGTGCTACCCACCAAAGCATAAATCTCGGTAAGAAGAACAACTTACTCAAATTTGAGGTCTATTTGCTTTAAGATGAGAGACAACCAGGCTTCACAAGTTGCTCGGTTTGTAGAAACACAATTGCTATAAAATAGTAAAGTCTTGCCATTTTTGGAAAGTAGGACCTAGAAAGGTCCGTTTGAGCTGAAATTTGATAGGATGACTATTTTCAGCCTTCTAAATCCATTAGCATTGGTCACATGGTAACTAGAAGTCTCTAGTTAAGAATTATAGCTCTGGTGCGCCACATGTTAGGAATTTGTGCCAAATATTGATTTTGTACTTGTTTCTTCTATTCGCCCCCGAATTGGATGAAACTTGGAGGGTATCCTTGGATCATAAGAGACTCATGTGATCGATTTGGGGTCGAGATAACGTCCCTATCATTGATCTTCAAAACTAGGCTTATTGATGTGCGGTGCTTTTGTAGTCCATCAGCATGATTGGCAACCGTGGGCATGGGTTGCAACCGCTTCCTCTATTATTCGTATCAAGGAATTACTACGTCAAAAAATACACACTAACAGTTACTATAGAAAATTGATGATCGCTATTTTAGGGCATGTTTTTTGTGTCATTAATTGTAATAGGGCTCAATTGTATGTTTTCTAAATGATTTTTAACAGGGACCATGGCCGAAGCTATATGCTGGCCTTGAGGTCCTCAAATTCCTACATTGCTCACAGGACAAAATAATCATATGTCACAGAAGGTCTGAGAAGGACAGATATCATGTTCAAAATCATATTATTTGCCTATCATGTTGGCTAATCAATTTATTTGTTTTAATATTTGAAATTGCAAATTCTATTTCACGAACGGGCTAAAGCCCTCAGGATTGATGAGCAGGCCAGTGCACTGAGTTTTTGGCCTTATCTAACGATGCTCAAATTGACTTAGTCATGAGATCAGTGTTGTATCCTCTAACAAGGGTTGTTACGACTCATCACAATTGTGGCACATTGGCTATTATTATTGAGAGGTGGCACGCAGAGACGAACACCGGGTACTTTAATTTAGACATCGAAGAGATGATGCCTACTCTTGAAAATGCATAGAAAATTTTTCGCTTAAGGGTGGCTGGTGTACCTGTAGCTTTTAGGAGAGTGGACAACAATGGGGAATTTATTGTCCAGATGCTAGGAGAGTTGCCAAAAGGTACTAATTATTTTGTTATTCGGCTAACATGGTTGAGGAAGAAGTTTAACCAGCAGTCACACAACTGTAACCGACGCATCCTGTTACGACACGCCTGTGCCTACCTCCTGCATCTAATCGGTTGTATAATCTTTGCAGACTCCACGGACGATACGGTGGCTGCATTATATTTGCAACCTTCTTTGTTCCAATCCTTGTTAAAGATTGTTCGACTGGATCACCAACACCTAAGTGGATCAGCCACTCTTTTGTTGGTAATGTTATTGTTTAAATGTTTTGATAAGTATTTAAAGGTTTTGATAGATATTTGGTTGTAATGATTTTTTTTTATGCATGCATTTCAGTGTTGGGCATACGAGTACTTCAAATTATTGTGCTCAAAGCCCAAAGACATTCAGGCAGGGCTCCCTAGATCCCTCAGGTGGGCCCCTCCTAGCCAATAGGATAACGCACTCAACTTTTGTCTCGTGGGGTGCCAAGAGACCGATAATGCATGGATAAATGATGTTAGTATAGAAACGTTTAAACTAACCTTGTCTATTTAAATTTCAATATTTATTTGTGCAGGTTATTTACTTTAAATTTTCTTTTTTTTATGATAGGTCATGTAGACCCCATATGATGATTTTCTTTATTTAAGAGTGGAATCTCAAGATGACAAAGCATATGCCCTTCAGGTTCGAGAGACTTCTTTTTGTCACGTTTCTCATATGTGGATAAATTTGTGAGGGGTACATGTCAGATTGTGTGATCCGGCAATTTAGACTCCACCTAGGGTTACCGGTAGATCCCTTGCAGTGGGAGAGGAGGGAGGCAATGGGGAAGAAGCCTGAGAGCTGGGGTGACATGCTTTGAGCTCAAATAGAGATGTGGCAGAGCAAGCTAGATTATATATGTGAGGCAGAAGATGGCATTTTAATAGGAAGTCCACAAAAGAATACATCAAGGAGTACACACCAAAGTCTAGGCCCCTAATCCATAACCTATATAGACCCCGTTCCTTAAGATTCACACCTCGAGGTTATCACGATGAGGATAGAATGGTAAGACTAATTTTAGAACTCTCACTATTTTAATATCATATTGATCTATTTGTAAGAGTCTTTGATTTTAGAAATCTCACTAGTCTATTTTCATTTGACTTGATGCAGCCGAGGGATATTGCTTATGCAGCACAACTTGTATATAAAGATTATACCTTAAGGAATTGGGACCTAATTGGGAAGCATTAGAAACATTGAGATTATACTACCCAGAGAGAGGTCCTGAAGAAGTTGAGTTGCATGCCAGGGAGGAGATGGGTGGGGATGAGGAGTCCTTTGAGGAAATGGAGTGAATGATAGATATGGGGAGATGGAAGATAGAGTTCCAGTATGAGAGAGTCTCCTAGACCAGATGAGAGGCCACGTAATACACAATCTATCCCCACACTGGCTCAACCAGAGGAGCCTAAATGTTAGTTATGCCCTAGCATAATTCAACAGGAAAAAAGCAGCTCAAATATAAAACAATTTGAGTTGCCATGGTGGGATCAAAAGTGTAAGCCAAGACATAGACATCCTCAATAATTTCTATATTCAGTTTTTGTTTTTTGATCAAGTTGTCATTGTAAATAGGCCAGTAGTGCATGTAGTGTGTAAATTCTAGTAAATGTTAAACTCTTTGTGTGTCCAATAAATTTGAGCTTTGTTTATGTTGTTATCTATATTTTTGTGTAGCTTTTGTCGTCACTGAAGTAGTACATATATGAATGTCTTTTGGTCTTTTTATTCTTGATACCTCAATTTATATGCACATTGATTTTGTTTTGACATCAGACTTCAAGCGATTTTGTCTCAGAAGAATTTATTGCGGAATTATATATGCCTTTCAAATTGTAGAACGACTATTGTTCATTTCTATGACTAATGTTACCATTTGATAAAGATCTTAAATTATGGAAATTTCAAGCATCAAGGCCATTAAAATACTATTATGTATTTCCTTAGCATCACTACACTTTAAAGACCATGGTGCTTAAATTTTCAATAATTTTGAGCATTGTGGCGTTTAAAGTATCGTGATGCATAATGGAGTTATCATGATACCTTTCAGACCGTAATGCTTGAAAAATCCAGTAACATTTCAAATATCACGGTCTTTAAAGTACCGTGATGAAGCCTTTTTGTCATCACAATTTTTAAAGTATCGTGATGAAGCCCTTTTATCATCATGGTCTTTAAAGTACCGTGATGACGCCCTTTTGCACCATGGTACTTTAAAGATCGTGATGCTTAAATTTACAGTAACTCTTGAGCATCAAGGCATTTGAAGTGTCGAGATGCTTAGGGGACTCATCACGGTATCCTTCAGACCATGATGTTTGAAAAGCTACTGGATTTTTAAGCATCACGATCTGAAGGGTACCATGATGACTTCCCTAAGCGTCACGACACTTTAAATACCATGATGCTCAAAGTTACTGGGAATTTAAGCATCATAGTCTTTAATGTGTTGTGATGTTAAGGGAATAGAGATGAAGCATGTCTAGAAGGTAAAAGGAACCACACCAATACAGTCCAAGCTATTGACATAGCAATGCTAAAATAATGTACTAGGTTCCTACCTAAGAACCCAATAACTCAATAAGAGATGGAGAGAGAGAGAGACAGAGAGAGAGAGAGAGTATCAACTATAAAATGTAAATTAGAGATCACAAAACTATTTATAAATCACCTAACATCAAAATCAACAGTTAAATTTCATCAAACATGTTGCAGAAGGCATATCAAACGGTACTACTTGCCTCTTTACATCATGAAATGTATTGAAACACAAATTAAGAAACAAAAAGGCATATCAACAGGCACTATTGGCCTCTTGTACCATATGCATTTCGTATAGTTGATTTTCATGTCTTCTAGTTATGGCCTACGACCTCACATCACTTACACTTAAGAGGCCATATCTCTGTGTACTATATTTGTCTCTGTCATTTCTTTGGACGACCCGTGGTTCGCCTTGCTGCTGAAGGCAGGACTGTTATATAGACAATCTTTAGTAACTCGAGTGCATCAGGCACAGGGTTAAAGGGAAGGGAATATTCTACGGCACATATCCACTATGAAGTAAACAC
This sequence comes from Amborella trichopoda, assembly GCF_000471905.2. The sequence goes on along the minus strand of NW_006498549.1, from coordinate 2,039,261 downwards.
CGCAAAAATATATAGCATTGCCATGCCTATGATCTATAACAGCGATCGCATGACTGCACAACAACCCACTAATATGCCACACCTGACAGCTATATGTATATGTCGCTAGATTAATAACATATTTCTTATCAACATGGATATCATATGTGTCATCATGTGCCCATATGACTGTATGAAGGAATATCGACTTCTCCCTCCCCTTATCTATTATCTCTTGAGCCTTGGAGGTAAGCACGTCATTCCATTCTAAAGACTTAGTCATCTTGTTAAAAATTTTTCCCATGAGCTTAACCTTTAGGCATTCGAGTTCAATGATGGGCTTCTCCCAAGCAATATCCACTTGTATTTACATCCCCAAAAATATGCATTTTCCTAATAATGCACACGTTGTTTAATGATCCATTCATAAGCATCAGCATTTGCACTCTTAATCTTTGATATAGTCAATGCATAGGCAGCTTTCCAATAAAGTCTTGTCGCGTTCCTAACCCATAATATCTACATTGAAAAAGTTGTCAAATAAAAAGTTAATAAATTGCATAGCAAACTTCTTACATAGCCAATCTTGATGGACCATTCTCGAACAATGTTGGTGGTCGGCATTCCATGGTGTCCAACTCAATAGGTCTATTTGATAAGTACATAACAATGGGAGGAGGCTATTCCAACATATTTGCAATGTCGTCTTCATCACCAATACGTATCATATTCATGTTATTGGTAATGCTGGGTCACTATACCTAATATTCATGGTACTTGCGGCATAATTTGTTACTTTTGACAAGTGGGCCTTTAGTTGGTCGAAGGAACCGGTATGCCTAAAAAATATAACCTTCAAGTCCCTACCATCATAGAAAAGATATACATCATTAGAATTCCTCTTGAAATAATCACCAAAGTATAAAGTTATGTTCACTCTATCATCACCCATTATTGGAGCGTGAGCCCCAATCACTGCTGAAATCTCCAATTTCAGATGGAAACAAATATGGAATCAAAATATTTGGGATCAATAATGCATTGGAAGTACCATAACAACTTTTTAAGTACCGAGATTTTTCTCATGGCCATCACAGCATACTAAATGTCGTGATAGCCCTCATGGTCATCATGGTATTTTAAGTATCATGATATCTCTCATGGCTGTCACGGCATTTTAAGTATTGTGATGCCTCAAAACATTAGGACCATCGCGGCATTGAGTATTCCATGATGCCTTCACAGTCATACGACTACCATAAAGGCTATTTTGGTCAAAATAATGTGAAAAGTGAAAAAAATGGTACAGACGAGTTTTAAAAAAGCATGATATTTTTTTCTAATAAGCCAAAAATTAACGTATATTTTTTATAATTTGTCTTTTTATATTTTTCCATCTTTTTTAGATTATTTCAAAAATACCTCCAATCATAAATGAAATTTTTAAAATCTATATTTTTACATCTTTTTTAGCCTCATTTTGATGTGATTTTCTTAATCTTACTTTAAACATATATTTTTTATTTTTAAATATATCATATTTTTTATAAATTTTTAACCTTTTTTTGCTGCTGCAATACTCGACAGTTAGGGCTACCAACAGGCCGGCCGAGCTCAAGATCTGGTAATGCCCGGATCTGTTCAGGCCCGAACCGGCCTAAAAAATGATTAGGCAGCCTAGCCCGCCCTCCAAGCCCATTAGAGGCCCGTTAAGGCGCTATTGGTATAGGTCTGGACTAGCCCATTAAGAAACTTTTTTAGAAAAAAAAGAGGGTCTAATTGCTTCAGTGGGAGGCCTGAGTGAAAGAATTGAGATGAGTGGAGGGATTGAGAGAGAATTGAGGTTAGCAAAAAGGGATAAGAAAAGCTTAGAGCCCTTTCTTTCTGTCTCTCATCCTCTCCCTCTAGGACTAAGAGAAGCCCTATGGCCTAAGGGGTCTTTGATTCCCTCTCCTCTTCCTCATGTTTCTCTCTCCTTTTCTTCCTCTCTCTCATCCTCTCTCTCTAGGACTAAGAGAAGCCTATGGCCTAAGGGGTCTTTGATTCCCTCTCCTCTTCCTCCTGTTTCTCTCTCCTCTTTCTGAATGCCGAGAGGAAATAGAAGATCACAAAAAATAGTTTTGGGTGTGGTATATATAGAGTCGAGGCTTTAAACAATCAAAATAAAGCACACCTTCAAATAGTGTCGAGAAAAGTGGTTTCAATATTGGAAAACTTTGTGATAGCCTCAAGATATATTTTCATCTTTAATTATAAAATTCAAAACTTAAAAATTGTGTAGATCGAGCAGATCTATGAAAACTTGAAAATCTTGAAAATTGACAGTCCAAAAATGTGTTACAAGATGCACTATTTCCAAAACTTGAAATCTGTTCTTTTCTCATGTCCATGTATCTTGATGTCGAGATGATCAATTTTAGGATATTTGAGCATCAAACAACTTCTTCTAATGAAGCTCTATAGGTGAGCTCTAATTTGATTGTTTACAGCCTCGGTTCTATATAAACTTTTCCCAATAGTTTTTATTACATTCTCTCCCATTTTTGACTCTTTAGTGAATCTCCTTTCTTGGATGAAGTTTTTAATAAGGCTGCATGTTTATAATATCTGTTTTGGTAACGGCTCCCTTCAAGGTCAAGTGTTTAAAAAGGAAATGGAAATAGTCCGGACCAGCGTTTTAAAAAACGCCGAGTCGAACCGGACTCGCCCGGTTCGACTCGGAAATAGTGAAAAAGGAACCGGATCGCCCAAAAATCGGAAATCGTCCGGTTCTAGAGAGAACCGGACGATTCTGTACAGTGAATCACCC
>NW_006498549.1:2010774-2035681 GCF_000471905.2 Amborella trichopoda | reverse complement strand
TGTTTAATCCATGATCGAATTTTTTTTTGTAATCCATGATAGAATTTTTTGAAAATTTTTGATTTTTTTTTTTAATCCATGATCGATTTTTTTGAAAATTTGTTTTTTTTTTTTTTAATCCATATTATTCAAAGAGAAAACGAGAGAGATGATGATTTTGAGGCCACCCTATCCCATCCATATAATTCACATATCGAGTCCCAACAGCAACAGTGTAGGGATGAGCACGAAATACTGTAAATTAAATGCTGAATGGCAGTTCATGCAGGGAAAGAACATATCAATATTCGCATATTCATTCAAAAACATGAAAATTCTTAATGGAGTACCCTCATTTTTTATTGAATTCCTAAAAACCAATATTTATAATGAATTTTAATAATTTTTTCGGATTTTTTTGAAGCTTTATTCTGACTGATTCACCCGATTCCGATCCGGATCGCCGATTCGCCGATCCAGATCGCCGATTCGCCGATCCAGATCGCCGATTCGCCGAACCGGATCGATTTTTGAAAAGCCCGATCCGAGTCACCGATCCGATTTTTAAACCATTGGTCCGGACTATTCTTGTCCAAAGTTCGGCCTGTGCCCAGTAAGGAAATAGAATAGTCTGACCTATTCTTAGCAGGGCTCTCAAAAGTCTAAACACGCGCAAATGGTTGACAAATCTATTATGCTCCTCAATGCCCGTGCAAAATAAAGTAAAAGGAAAATCAAAATAAAAAAGTTTTCTTTTTTTAGGCAAAATCTCGATAAAGAAACAGTCCCATTTTATAGCCGTGATATTATGACAAATATAAAATTACTATTATTTTTTAAAATAAATCTAGGTTGTCTACTTGAAATGAGTTGGAGTTTTTTGAGAGAGAATAATTTTTCAGAGAAAGAAAAAGAAAGATTGGGTTCTAAAGAGAGAAAATAAGTTTTTAAAAAGAAAAACGGTTAGTTTCTAAGGAGAAATATTTTAGCATGTATTGATTTTTTATTTTACTTTTTCTTTACTACAAACAATAAAATTGTTGACTGAAGATTTTGAAAAGAAAAAAAAAGAGTAAGGCGTGTTAAATGGGCTCCGCCGGGCTATTTAGACTGGGACCTATTGAGGCCGACAAGACATTTTTAAGCTTATCGGGCCAGTTCAGCCCACTGGGTAAAATTCCGAGCTTTTTTAGGCAGGCCCTTGAATGCCCGGCTCGAAACCCGTTAGCTATCTTACACAGGCCCGACCCGGAATCGCGAAGCTAGGGGTGTCCGTTGATAGCTCAGGCGAGTACTCACTCGCCCCGATTATTCGTTCGATCACAGAGTCCGAGCGCTCGCTTGCGTTGACAGCAGGTGCAGGAGAAGGCTACGTTTCCAAGTGGAAATTTAGTAATTGTGGTAGTGGGTTGGTTTTCTTTCAACGCAACCATTGTGGTCTTCCTCGCCACTCTCATGTCTCCTCTCGGTCAAACCCTTGCTTCTCTTTCTCTCTCCTCTCCCTCATGTTCAGCTGCAATGGCTGCCACGTTCAAATGGCCGTCAAATTTGAACGAAGATCTTCATTCTTTAACAGAGCTTTCTCCTTCCTATGATCAACCGCTCCATTACATGCACTCCTCACGGCCTCTCTCTCTAGAAGACTAGAATCAAGCTTGTGACATTCTTGCACCTCTCTTTCTCTCTCTCACTACAGATTTGCTTGCCGGTCTCTGTCTTACTGTCTCCTCTCTCTTTATGGAAGGAGTGGAGGGGGTGGGTGTCAGGGCGGTGGAGTCACTGGGACGAGGGTTTGATTTGACGTGCGATTTCAGGCTCAAATTTGCCAAGGGTCTCGAGAGGCTGGTGGAGCTGGATGACCAAAACCTTCGGGATATTTCGATTCCAGGAGGTCCAACAATTCGCAATGTTTCGTCCGATATTAAGTGCGATAAGGGTGACAGACTCAGGTTCAGGTCTGATGTGTTGGAGTTTAACCAGGTATTTAATTTTTTCTGGGTCTGTTGAAATTTGTTGGTTTGGTAGTCCCTTTCTCATTCCTTTCCTTCAGATTGTAGTTTAACCAGTTATGGAATGATGATCTCTTTTCTGTTTTGAATATATCGATTTGGCGTTCTTTCTCATTTGTTTACCTTTGGTCGACCTGTTTCTTGCAATACTAGATCTTTTAATTCATTTTGATCTTCCTTCATGTTGGAGATTGGTTCTTAGAGTTTAGGCCTGGTTATATTTATTTTCTTTTCACATATCCTTAACTCGTGATCATACTACTTATAAGTTGTGGATTGTTTCAATTGTGAAATACTCTCTCTAGTGAAAATTCAGATGGATGTGATATTGTTCTAAACATAATCTTTTATTGGAACAGGGCCGTTCTGGTTGTACTCCTCTCATGGGTGTTTTGGAGTGTGTGCTACTCCCAGCACAATTTGAGTTTCAATTTAATTATTTAGGTTAACTGCTCATGGACTTACCTTGTTCTGATTCAAGTGTATCACATTATGACTGCTTCGGAAAAATAAATGCTTTTTCACCTCTAGAGGAACATCACTCGACCAATACTTTCTGTCCCAACTCGAAAACTACTGGCACAATCTTTGACATAAGAAATCTGAAATTCCTCATGAAGATTGCCACAATGACTTGCGCTCAATTTGGCCTATAAATTGTTATATTTTCTTACTAGTGTCTCTCTACTGCAATAACCTAGTATGATGTTTCATGCGCATGACAGTAAATTATGTTTAAACTATATCACATTACTTGTATATTTTACAATAGTCATTCTTTTAAAAAGGTTAATTATTGCAATATTCACATTATAATTAAGTACTACAAATTATTGTAAACCAGTTTTTAGGACCAAGAACCATGTCAGTACTCACTAGGGTCCTTAGTCCAAGTTAGGCACGTCGACTTACAGAGACTCGACCAAGTCTTGTGATATTTACATGGGATTCACAAGGGTTTTGAGTCAAGTTGACTTTGACCCAAGTTCCAAGCTAACTTGCTGATTTTTAAAACACTCCTGTCAACATCATAATATTGATTTACAATGCATAATTTTCATATTTATATAGATTTATTCAGTATTGGTAGTGTTATCATATCATTTTGGTACTAGCATGCTGTGGATATAGAAGAATTTGTGTCTTAGTCTAATGCAGGGAGAAAAATAATAAACAGAAAAATAAAATAAAATAAAAAGGGTTGAGAGATTATACCATCTCTCTAGGTCTGTAAGGGAGTCCACCCGTAGATCTTTTCACAAGATCAAACTCTTTCTGTATTCTCTAATCACTATCTACAAAGAATGGACATCTTCCCGATAAATACAAACTAAAAGGAATAATAAATAAAAATAAATTAAGCATAGAAAACTATACTCTATCTCTCCCTTATCTCTTAAAACAAAAACAAGAAAAGAAAAAAAAGGGTAAGTTAAGAAAAGTGGTAAGTCAGTGGGGATTTGAGCCCTTACCTTTTAGTGAAAATGGAGTCAGAGACCTCATCATGGGGCTCGGCAATATTAGCCATTCTCGAAAAGTGGAAGTCAGTGGGGATTTAGGCCCCTACCCTTTAGTAAGAATAGAGTCAGATACCTTATCGTGGGGCTCGGCAATAGTACCGCCAAGGTCCCATGCCATTCTCACCAACCTAACCATGCTAATCCATATCCTAGCCAACCTAGCCTTGCTAATCCATATCCATATCCATTTTTTTATTAAAAACTGAACTTCTAATTCTATCTCTTAAATCTCTACAATTAAAAAAAACAAGAATATCCTTAAAGAAAATTAAAAATCGAAATAATATATTTTGTAAATCCTAGAAAATAAAAAAATAAAAAAATTTAAAAATCGTTTCTTTATTTACATCATTCTCCCTAAGTTGGGAGAAGCTCAACCTCGAGCTTGTTGAATTTAAATCTTTCAGGGGCCTTCTCAAAAGTTGATGATGCAGTCCCAACATTCTTCTCGGTATTTTTGTCTTCAATAAACTAATTCATCAAATACTTTGTGTGCAACTCGAAGTAAAACCCTGGGATCTCAAGCTTAATCTTAATTTCTTTTTCAGACTTGCAGGGTTGGATTTCAAATACTGCATCATGCATATCTTCTTCTTCATAATTGATTTTCAAAATTTCTTGCATGTTTGTGTTATCAATATCATTTTTTGTATAAAGGTCTACCTCTTCATATTCTTGTTCCTCTTGTTGCAATATACTAAGTCGATCTTGTAGATATTGTTGTATTGATCTGCGAAGGTCTTCCATGTGTCTATCGAATTGTTGATCCAATTGATCCAAACGCTCCATATGGTGTATGAATCTTTGATCGCAAGGCTCTGATACCACCTGATGCAGGGAGAAAAATAATAACCATAAAAATAAAATAAAATAAAACAAAAAGATGAGAGTGAGGATGCGGGGGATGCTGGGGTGGATCAGGTGGCCTTTTCCCAATCTAGGAGAGGAAAGGGCATTGCAATTGGGTCTGGGCCTAATAGGTCTCTAGGGAAGGGGCCTATGGATTATTTTTTCCCCATAAGCTAGTTTGGGAGTTTGTTGATGAGAAGTGGAATAGAAGCTACACAAACCATTACATGCAGCTGGTTATTATTTGAACCTAACTTTTCTTTATGTTGATATGGATGCTCAGACAAATGATAAAACTGTGATTGCACCTAATCATAAGAGCCTCATACCTAGTAAGAAATCCAAGATCAGTTATGCATTGAGGAACTGTACAAACGTGCATTGAAATCATTTGGACGCGCCATGGTGGTAGGGGCAAAGGACCGATGCTGATCTAAGTAATATATTTAAATTTGTATTTGCTTCAATTACTTATTGTTAAGTTTCCAGTTCAACTTTTTAACTTTAAGTTTCATAATTGATGTTTCATTTCATAATTCATTAACTCATAATTCATAATTAACTATAGAGATTCCACTCAATTTGCAGCCCATTGGCAAAGCCAACATGGGTGTGATGCTCCAAACTTACAAAAGATGGCCATTTTGATCTTAAGCCTAACCACTAGCTCATCTGGTTGTGAGTGGAACTGGTGCATTTTTTAAAGGGTGTGGTTTGTATAGAGCCGAGGCTCTAAACAATCAAAGTAAAGTGCGCCTTCAAATAGTGTCGAGAAATGTGGTTTCAGTACTGGAAATCTTTGTGATAGCCTTAAAATATTTTTTCATCTTTAACTATAAAATTTAAAACTTCAAAAATAGTGTAGATCAAACAGATCTATGAAAACTTGTAAATTGACGGTCCAAAAATGCATTACAAGATGCACTATTTCCAAAACTTGAAATCCGTTTTCTTCTCATGTCCATTCATCTGGATGTCGAGATGATCAATTTGAGGATATTTGGGCATCAAAACAACCTCTTCTACTGAAATTTTTGAGGTGGGCTTTAATTTGATTGTTTAGAGCCTTAGCTTTTCGCTTTTTAAATGGTTTGTTACTTTAGTTTAAGTATACCTTTTTTACCGTAAGACTTTTATTTATGTGCTTTCTTAAGTATTAATTTTTTAAATAATTAAATAATAATTCAGTAATTAGTAATTATTATACAATATATTTTGATTTTTTGTGTAGGAAAAAAGTTTATATAAGGTGTCAACCTTATACTGTAGAAGTAAAGTGCACCTCAAAAACCCATCGAAAAAGGTTGTTTCATCACTAGAAAATTCTCCAATTGATTATATTGACCTCGATATATAAGGATATGAAAGAAAAAATGAATTTAAAGTCCTAAAAATAATGCATCTTGTAACACATTATCTAGACCGTCTATTTCTAAGATTTTTGAGTGCTCATAGATTTGCACCATTTTCGGAGCTTTCATTTTATGGGTGAAAAATAGACTTTTAGGCCATAATAAGAGCTTTGGCACTAAACATATATCCTTTAATGAGACTTTGAGGTGCACCGTACTGTGATTGTTTAAGGTTGACACCTTATACAAACCTCACCCTTTTGTGTATGTGTTTTCATATAGATTCATGCAAAGAAAAGAAACAAGCTTGAATAAAAAAGGCTAAATAACTTAGTTTATGTCAAGTACAATTCAAGATTAAAGGAAAAATTTGCTGAGTGTGATAAAAGAGACCCCCTCAAATTGAAGGACATGGAGAATGCTACGGAGCTGTTGTTTGACGAGGATGAAGTCAAAGGGCATGAGGGATTGACATGGGATATAGTTTTAAAGACATTAGGTTGAGTAGCCAACCATCCTAAGGCTACTAGATCAGCTTATAGGGAGGACAGGGATGGAGGAAGAAGGAGGAGGAGGTAGATTTAGGAGAAATAGAGGAGGACGAGCGTTATGTTGAAGAGGGAGATGATTCTGATGATGATGGACTTGACTTTGATGCATATGATGATGTTGCCTCCACTTTTTTGATGCTGACTAAAGACTCTTGAGTCATCAACTCCATTTATTTATTTTTTCTTATTTCATCTTATGTTTATGGATTACAGGATGGTATGAACTTTGAACTATGGTCTATGGACTCTAGATTATGGATTGTGATTTGTGATTGTATTATTTTTTTATGGAGGAAAGTGCCCATCATCCACAATAGAATCCAAAAAATCCATTGGAACTGGATTCCGATAGTGACGATAACTCAGAAGCAGGACTTCACGCCTTCATCTTTCGTGGTTGGCATCAGCCAACAACTAGAAGAATCAAATCACATTTACATCAGGAGAACATCAATGGATGAGGGTGAAAGGGGTGGGAAAAAAATTGGAGAAAAAAGAAAGAGATTGATCTTGTGAAAAGATCTTGGAGTAGATTCCCTTGCATACCCAGACAGTGGGTATGATCTCACCCATCATCAAATGCGTGAATACCAGCCCTTATATCTGCTATTCAGGCCTCCTTTTCTTCTTTTTTTGTTTTACCATATTCAAATATTGTCTAATCCTTCCTAATAGCTTCAGGGACTTTTTTCCAAGCGGCAACATCAGCCATAATATCAGCAAGTTGTTTCTTGATTTATTCCCCATTGGTGTCTTTTTCACAAGGGTTACACCTTATATAATTTTTTCTTTTGGATTCCGTTTATGACCATACTTCCAATTCGGATCGCTACTAGAAAAAATGGGTTGTATTTGGGATCCATTAGTGGATGGCAACGTGGGGAGGATGTAGAGGTAGGGGTTGCTAATGGCTGCAATTGTGGGTTAATGGTGGAGCTTCCAAAGATTGAAGGTGGGCAATGAGTCGAGCTTCCTCCTCTCAATTCGAGAGAGGGAGTGCGAAAGAGGCATGAGCAAGAAAGCATTTTCGGAGCATGAGAGCAAGCTGATAAGGAGGGAGGAAGAGAGATTGGCAGGGTTTGGCAGGGGTAGCAGTGCATCTAGAGAAGAGGAATCTTCTTGCTCTATTAATTCAATATGATGGATAAACCAAAATAGTGAGGGTGTCTATTATATGGTGTTTACTGCATTCATTGATGCTTGTATTCTTCCTAAGTAATTATAATTTGCCACATCGAAATATGTTTTCCTCCTTTACAAGTTATTCATCTGGGTAGCACTAAATTGATCCACCAAGTGTGATCCTCTTAGAATTGATAAGCTTGCTACTTCTATTCCAAGGAACATACAATTTCCATTGGACTTGTCTATATCCTCCTGGGTATCTTTGCTAGTTCTCTGATTTCTGTGCGAAAATTAGCCATAAAGATTCAATGGATGATTACCAAGTGAAAGATGATTATTAAAGATTCCGTCCAAAAGAAAATAAACATGATCGTTAAGATATTTCTACTATACTACAACAGAGATTTCCGTTGTTTTACAGTTACATTTTGCTGCAATGGTGGTTGTTGATTATGCTTTTGATAATTCTTGGGGTTCTAGTCTTGTTCAACCATAAGGCAATTGGTTTGTCAGCAGCCATAAGGTTCTAGGATGAGCCCAGCTTACCTGTCAAAAGGAAAGGAAAGTTTTCGCTGTTAAATCTTTACATATTGATTCTTTTATGTATCTTATTTGTTTCCTTTCCCCGATAACCATACTGCTTCCCAAGCTTCCCTGCTATGGATCATTAGATTTATAGAACTGCCTGCTTTTGAGTCATCAAATTCATATCTGCCTACTGAGTTCTTTTCCTCTACTAGAGATTCTTAAACAAATATAGAGCTTTTGGTATTTTTAGTCTAATATTCGTTTTCACTGGCAGATGTCTGAATTACTCAATCAGAAGTCTTCTATACCTGGGAAAATACCTTCAGGATACTTCAATGCTATCTTTGACTTTAGTGGTATTTGGTTGGAGGATGCAAAGGACACAAAACATCTTGCTTTTGATGGATACTTCATCTCGCTCTACAACTTGCACTTAACAGTATCTGCATTAGTCCTTCGAGAGGAAGTGAAGAAAGCAGTTCCACCTAATTGGGAGCCTGCTACCTTATCAAGGTCAGCTGCTGCTTTAATATCATATTCTTAATTGTTTTATTCCATGTCCATTGCCAGAATGTGGACCCTGTAGTTTGGGGTTCCAGTGTGCAGAATGTACTGTTTGCTACATCTGCTACCTTTTGTTAGTGACCCACTGAAGGACTCTAAATCATAAATGCAACACATTTAAAAGAAACTGCTAATCAATAATTTAGCAAATATGCATGTTCCAATCCACACAGGTCATCACTCTTTTCCTTTTCCCTGACCTATCATTTTCTTTTTGATAGTTAATGATTCTGTGCGACTACCAAAATATAGGAATGAAGTTTTTGCTCCACCCACACACAAAAAGAACGTCAGTATGACTTCTGAAAGTTTGATAACCACCTGTACGAGCTAGTTTACTTTAAATAGTGTGTTCTCAAATTATTAGAAAATCAATGTTGCTGACTATTTGTGAGATGAGCTGGCTTTTGTAGCTACTTTTGTTGGGTTTGATAATTGTCATTTGGGAAAAAATGTAAACCCCCCAAAATCTAAACTTATGGTCCTATATACACTCTCGGGTCGATGGGTAGCCCATGGCCCCCCACTAAATTTTTTAAAAAAGGTCAAAGAACCCCTAACCCCCTTGTTGGCTTTTTCTTTCTCCAAATTGCCCTTTTATTTTTCACTATCCCCCCCATAGTCCAAATCCCTTTCCCTGCTTTTAATCCCATTATATACCCCCACTCCCACCCCTTTCTCACTCTTCCCCTTTCTCTCTCTTCCTTCACCCCCCCTTTTTCTCTCTCTACCCCCATGAACCCTTCCCAACCTTTCTCCCTCTTCCCTGTGACCTTTCCTCCTTTCTCCCTCTCCTCCATTAACTATTCTCTCTCATGGGGTAGAGACAGAAAGGGGACAGGCACCAAAATTCATGGGGAAGAGAGAGAAAGGGAGGGAAGGTTAATGGGAGGGTGGGAGGGGGGGAGAGAGAGGGATTAAAAGGGTAAGGGATTTGGATTGTGGGAGGGGTAAGCGAAAATCCAAATGCCAATTTGGGGAAGGAGGAAAGAAAAAAGCCAAAAAAGACCTAGTTCAAAAGGCATCACACTTACAATACACAGCCTCATTTAACAGCAGGACTGTAGCAATGTCACTCCCTCACCTGGATTTCTGTCGCTTAGACCTGCGTTTAACTCTTTTTTTTTTTTGGTTGAGGTTTCGAGTAATTTTTGCAACTCTATCGGGTCTAAATGGGAACCTACTATAGTGATCTGTTTAATTTTAACTTTGTCCCTAATTGGTTTGTTGCAGCTTCATCCAGACCTATGGGACACACATAATTGTGGGAATGGCTGTGGGTGGTCAGGATTTGGTCTGTGTGAGGCAGAGTTCGTCATCTTCAATTCCCCCTGCCGAACTCAAGGGACATCTGGAAAGTCTTGGGGATTACATATTTTCAGATTGCAAGAACCTTTCTCCCATACATAGGAAAAGCAGAGAGAGCAAGTACAAGGTAATTGCACATTTTCTCATCCTACTGTTACTCAATCTTCCTGATTTGGACGGACAATTCTCAAATGTTTCATTTATGTTAGCTTATTTTCTAGGGCTGTATTTGGTTTTCTTATTAGTATGTCTCTCTGCTATGCTCCATTTCCTTTTTATTGTTTTAGGTACCTGAGGTGTTCAGCAACATTTTACAATCGAACAGTGTGCACTCTGGTGGCCTTACTGCGCCGCTGAGCAAGGATGTAAGTGTAGATGCCCCTGTATTTACAAGGAATAAGAACATGTTTTAATAAAAGAACTAAACTGCATTGGTTTTGGAACAGGGTCTTACCATCATATGCTCAAAACAGGGAGGGAACACATCTCTAGGCAGCCATTACAAGTGGTTGCAAACAGTGCCTGCAAACCCAGAAGCTGTATTCTTCAAGTTTGTCCCTATAATGTCTCTTTTGAATGGCATACCCGGCAGTGGTTACCTTAGCCATGCAATCAACCTATATTTGCGCTGTGAGTATGCAGCCCTTGATTGCCATTCTTTTGAATGTGAAGCGCCATTTTTTGTCCCCTTTTTAATCTAACCATTGTTACTCAATCGGAATGAAAATTCACAAGTTATAAGAACTGCCTGGGTTAATTGCATAATATACCTTAAATTCTCTGGGAATCTCTAGCTATCAGGGTAAAATGCTAAATATGTTTTGCGCATTGAGAGTTTTTTTCTATTATTTCATGATGACTGTTCTCTAGATTGTGACATGCAAGTCTTTGGGTTTTTAGACAAACCGGCCCTGGAGGACTTGCAGTATTTCTTGGAGTTCCAAGTCCCTCAACAGTGGGCACCAATCTATGAGTTGCCTCTCGGACATCAGAGGATGAAGCTCTCTTACCCATCCTTGCGTTTCAGCTTCATGGGTCCCAAGCTCTATGTCAACACAACACAGGTATGTATTCATCTGCCCCTTGCCTAGTCCCATACCCCACACAGTCAACAAAGGAGGCTAATTTTGTTTAGGGGAAACATAAGGATAGTACTGGGACTACCTGAAAATTTTCAGATGGCTGTTTGCACTAGACAGGTGGCTTGTAAATTTGATCTATGAGGATCACATTCTGATCCCTAAAATAGTTTTGAATGACTATTTTATCCCGTCTTAGTTTAAAATATCGGATAACCTAGTTTTGCATGAGTTTTGAAATAGTCATTTTCCAAAAATAAAATTTCTTACACATCGATCATTTGGGGAATACTGTTCATACTGTCTCTTTGGGCATCCACCATCAGGTTATTGATGGGATGGTGGACACTAGAGAGGCTAGTAAAACCAATAATACATGGTTTTATCAAAAGGTACTGGCCTCCAGCATGTCCACTCTTCATCAATGAATGGATCCTGTTCATACTGTCTCTACGGGCATCCACCATCATTTTATTGATGGGATGGTGGACACTAGAGAGGCTAGTAAATTAATAATACATGGTATTATCGAAAGGTTCTGGCCTCCAGCATGTCCACTGTCCATCAATGAATGGATAATGGTGTATGCTATATGTTCCCACCACATAAAATTTATGGTTCCAAGTACCATCCTGATATTTTGAGTTTGCAGCTAAACTACATTCATGATCTGCAACGGTGTTCCATGAACTATACTGATATTTTCCCTATATCCTCTCCAATCCTGACCCTTTGCTTTAATCCAACATCCAGGTTTCCAGTGGTAGAAAACCAGTGGTGGGCTTTAGGCTGTTCCTTGAGGGAAAAAAGTTCAACAGGCTGGCCATACACGTGCAACACCTCTCCAGCCTCCCTCACGTGCTCCAATCCATGCGGGGTGGGTCCGACTCGTCCCCATCCTCGTTTTGGCGCAGCTCTAACAATGAGACCCACGCCAACTTCCTCGAGCCATTGCAGTGGCACAGGTACTCCCACGTGTGCACCGCCCCTATCAAATATGACCCTGCCTGGCTCCATAACTGCAACGGCGTCTTCATAGTTACAGGTGCCCAACTTCTGGTACAGGGAAAGGGCAAGCGAGCACTCCACCTCTCTTTGCATTTCACTTGCTTACCCAATTGCCAGATACTCAAGTCGGTATGGGGTTGTGCACCAGTGGCCTCAAATAAGTCCACCAGCTTCTTGTACACATTGAGCACCACATTTACTTCCGCTGCATCAACGCCTAAGCAGGGACCCACTCCTGTCTTGAACTCAGGTGTGTATCCCGATGGACCACCTATGGCAGCACAGGCACAGAAGATGCTGAGGTTTGTGGACACAAGGGAGGTGGCACGTGGTCCCCAGGATGTGCCTGGGCATTGGCTTGTGACAGCGGCCAAGCTTGTTATCGAGGGGGGAAAGATGGGATTGCATGTTAAGTTCTCACTGCTAAACTATGGCCTTGCATGACTGCTGGCTTTGCCTATTCATTCAGTGTGAATATATGTCTCCCTAATTCCCCCACCCCCCCTCTCTCTCACTTGCAATTCATTTTGATTTGTTTAGCCTTTAGTCTGGGCCCTGGTGTTCATCCCAGTTTTATTGGCCTCCAAGGCCCAAGAGGGGTCAGGGTGTTTGTGTGTGTCCATGAATGTATATAGTTGATCGAAGTAGGTTGCAGCTAGATCCGTGAGTTGTTCAGAACTGCTATGACTTCCAATTGGAGGTTCTAAGGATACACAATAATAGAAACAGTGGAATTGATATAATAATAAATGGAAATTTATGTATTTATATGACTTTTGAGTGAGTTTTGTTTGTCCTTGGGTGGATGTGTTTCGGGCGCAAATGTAATACATCGATTATTACTCGTATGCAAAATATTTTGCAAGATTGTTAAGTGCGTATATGGCTGAGGTTCAGTCTTAAGGTACAATTCTAAATCTCAATGGTTTTGTGATGGAAGCTGTTCATGATATTATAATTTGGACATACAGCTGTTAATAATGTTATTCTAAAAACTAGAAGATGAAGCTGAACCATGGTATTTCCCAGCCTAAGATTATTTTCATGACTGATGATGGTGGGAGAGCGCGGTACTCTTTTTTTGGTGGGTCCTGCTATTTATCCAGCCCTGCTGATCCATGTGTTTTGGTGGGTCCTGCTATTTATCCAGCCCTGCCGATCCATGTTGCCGGCCTGGAATATACAAACTCGTTTCTATGTGATCAAATGACCCATGTAAAGACCCATGTACAGATACAGAGGGCCTATTCTACACATATTAAGCTACTGCAGGGTAGGACACATGATTGTAAGCCAATAAAAGATCATTTTGTATAGGAGAGCTTTAGGATAAGAGTCCAAGATCATTCTATCTATGAGATGTTAGGGTAAGAGTCCTTGAGGTAGAAAGTGGCAGTCCCTGAGAGAGTTCTTGGTTAGTCTGTCCACATCCAGGCATAAAAGAATCCCAAAAAGATCTACTTTGGTTGATGATATTTGAGAGAGAGAGACTTTTCATATGCTCTCTTATTTTTGTGTTGATGAAGTTTCCTTATTTTATTTTATGTTTCTCACTATATTTCTCTATGATATTAAGTGGTATTTTTGTCATGGACATTTATGATAAATGTATGAAAAATATGCGTTGGTTTGTTTTAATTTATCGTTCCATTATTGATCATAGAAAGCTAGCTTTGCGTCTTGCTGTACTTTGATTTCTCTAAATTCTTTGCCAAATATTTTTTATTGTGAATTATCTCAATTTTTTTTTTTTAGCACACATATGAACATTTATGCTATTTCCTTTTTGATATCTTAATTTTTGTTTAGACATATTGACGGTTGGTGATTATCCAAATCTCCACTCTTATGGTTGAAGTTGGCAAAAATGGATGCTTTTTATAATTTGTAAATACTTAAATATCTTTTTACTGTTGGCGTTATTTATTTTTTATTTCTAAATATTAATTATTTCCTTGCTTGGACATCAAGATTAGTCAGATCTTTTTGTGTTTTGGCATTGATAAAACATGCAAATTAATTTTCTCCTTTTGTTATACTAGTAGTATGCTGTAGATCAACAAAAACTAGGACGTATTCTAGAGATCTAATATTTTGGATGATGGAATTCACAGAAATTTATAAAACATTTTTCTATAATATTCGTAGCTTTTAGGTTGAAATTTTTATTCGTTTACACTTTACTACTACTCTATTCATTCATATTAATGGATATTAGAAAACATTTATAAAAGTGAATTGGGGATTTTTCAAAAGGGAAAGGTTTTTATATTGTCCCTACTATATAAAAGTTTCCTATCCAGCCATCCAATTTAGATCAAATAAGTTATTGATCATTTGATCTAGATCCGACGCCTCAAAGTATTTTATTTTATTTTTTATTCTACAACTTATATGAATATAAAATTTGGTACTTGTCATCATCACAATGGGGTAACAAATAGAAAAACAATATTTTCAATAAAATAAAATACCCAAAATACCCTTGAAATTTTTAGGGGTATATTAGTCATTTTATTTTATGGGGATTTTTTTTTTTTTTTATAGGTTTGCTTTTAAGAGAGGAGTGGACGTGATGCCCAAATTTTGGTGTCAAAATGTTTATAGAAAACAAATTAAAAATAAAACAATATAGAGGCTTGACATTATAATTGGATCCATCCCAACCATTCATTCAAATCTAACAGTTAGATAAGAAGAAGTAACATAACGACTATACATTTGTACGAGAAGTATAGAAAGGTTTCCCTTTTAAAAAATATTCTTTTTGAGTGGATAGTGGAGATATCACTTGAAGGAATAGTCTCGCAGACAATTCAGGGATATTAATTTAGCGTTGGCAATGGGCCGATGGCTTGGCCTAGACTGGTCAGCCCGGTCCTAAAAATGTAGAGCTCGGGTAGGGGTGGGAATGGATCAGGTTGGTCCAGGTTCTAGTCAACCCCGTCCCCGACCCCGACCTGACCCGACTAGACCAAAGCCCAGTTTGAGTTTGGGTCGGGTCCAAATCAATTGGACCTGGACTGGATCAGGTCTATAAATAAAAAACTATAGAAAATGTATTTATATATTTTATACTACACAATTAGAGTCATTAATATGTAATTTATACTAACATATTTAAATTGGATTGGCCTCAACCCCGACCAAATCCACCCTGATAGGATCCAAGCTGGACCTAGATCTAAACCCAGTGAAGTCAAGGTCAACAGGGCGTAGACCCAATCGGGTCAAGCACGGCTTAAAGTCTCTCTTTCCATCGAATAAAAACAGTAGAAGGAAAGAGGGCGACTCTCACTCTCTTTTGCCTTTAACTCTCAACAATGAACAATAACGGTCGAAGGGAAGAGGGAGAAACCTTCTCTTTAATAATCCCTTTAGATATTGCATAAATATAAAAATTATGTTATATAGTATATAAACTATATAGTGAAATAATAGTAGGTTATCTAATATGCAATATTATTGTAATAAAATAAACAGTACATCTACATTATTTGGGTCGGGTCAGGTTCAGGCTGGGTCAATCTAGATATGAACTCGACCTGACATGATGTCGGGTCCCTACTCTTGACCCAGATCAAACCCACTGGGTTGAAAAATAGGATCTAGACCAGACCAAAGTCGGGTCTATCTGTCGGGTTGGCCGGTCGATATGATCCATTACCTATCCCAAAACCCCGGGTCACAAAATATAGCCTGGCCACCATGTTCCAAGGGCCAAGTGGGCGTAGGCCTGGGCCATGAAAGGGCCAACCCTGCCCTATAGGTTCCTTTATTTTTCCTAAAAGAAATTGTTTATATTAAGCCCAGCCCAGCACGGACCACTCTAGGGTCCAAAGCCATGGCCCAGTGGCTAAGCTAGGGCCTATAGGGATCCACCCTGGCCAGGCCTGGTCAAAGGCGCTGGCCCGGCACATTGCCAAACACATGTTACATATGGGATATTAGCTGTGCATGCTGGATATCCTTTGAATCTCTCAACGTCCATCAATACGAGCCCATGCATATTTGTGCTTCATTCAACGCACAAACACATATATTATCTTATTAATTATTTCTTTATATTTCAATATTTTTTATATGTATTATTAAATTTTATACATAAAGTTAAGTCAAATGCTATGCTTCCTATCTGATTCATCATTCTCTTGTCATTGCGATGAAAAGAGAAAAACAAAGTTCCATAGAAGCTTACAAAGTAATGAACTATCGACATCGCAGGATGAGGATTCTACTTAACGCGTCAACCAGCAAACAAACACATTTATTATGGTCTTCTAGAAGTGTAATTTTATTACATGTCAACAGGTCATATGAGTTCATTTCTCATATATACATATAGGAAAAGTTTGGGTGAGCCCACTAGCTCACAATAAAAAATGAACCTAATAACCGAGATTGAATCTAGGTTGATATGACGATCACAGATGTTCGATACTAAAAATTCAAATCACTTGAAATTTTAGGCGTGTATTCTTCTCATCAATACTCACCTAATAAAAATATAAAAAAAATAATTTTCAAAAAATAAATTGACCAAAATACCCCCCGAAACTTTTCGGGGGTATTTGGTCAATTTATGTAAAATATTTTTTTGATATTTTTCGAATATTCACATATGTTTTATGTACACACGTCTAAAATTTCAAATGATTTGGATTTGTAGATGAAAATATTAAAATTCAAATACTACCGGACATCTGTGATCGTCAAATCGGCCCAGATTCAATTTGGCCCGTTCAGCTCATTTTTTCCTGTGCGCTAGTGGACTCACCTAGCATCTTCTATATATATATATATGAGTAATGACTCTATGAGACCCTCCCACAACCATGTGAGTAGGACAATTTTGACACAGATGAAAAAAAGACCTATGTGATCTTTTACCGGGGAATAATATATATTTATTTTTTATTTCACCCCTTTTATTTTGGCAAAAGAACACTTACAGGTGGTCTTATTACAATAACATGAAATTCAAAATAAAATCAACATAACAATAAAACCAAGATCTTAAAACTTGATGCCATTGAAACAACTATGCACTATGCTTGAGAATAAAAGATAAGATTGCAAGAAATAAAAAGAAAAATGTAGGAGATTACCTCAACCTGACTATTACATCCCACACCGAGTCATCACCATCCGATGACGCGGGATCAACGGTTTAGCTTCAATCTTGAACTAAGAAAACAAATTTCGGCCAAACTATTTTAAATAACCCTTTTGTAACTCATCAAGCCTAGATCCTAACTCCAAAATGGTTTGGCATACTTCCCAACCCATAGCATATAAGATGAGAGAGAATGGGGTAGACCCTAGGGTTGGGGTGTACCCCCTATATGATCTAGAGAAAGAAAGAGGAGAGAGAGTGTGGTGTGCCCTTAGAGGAAAGAGAGAGAGTTGTGAGAGAAAAAAGAGAAAAGGTATAGAGAGTAGGGGGTACACCCCTATTTATAGTGCAAAATTAGGTTTAAGGATAGTTTACCTCTTGAGTGAGATTGAACATGGACCGTCGATCAATGGTGACTTGTGGGGTCAAAGATCTGAGCTATCCATTTCATAGATGGACCATCAAAATTATGGAATGTGCATGAACTATTTCCTTTTCCTAAACTATTTTCTCATCAATATAAATTAAATCAAAATTAATTTCAATCAAATATTGTGAATTCCATATAATATCACAAGTCTACTCATATTTTCCATAAAATCTTTCAAAACATATCAAGTTTTTATATGGTCAATATTTACTTAACCATAAGGCAATCTTTGACTACAAGCAAAGATTGAATATTACCAAAATAAAAGGAATCCAAATAGGGTAGGGCGTGCCACCCATGCGGAGGCCTCATGAGCCCCACCTTCTAGAGCATGGTGGGCCCATGTGCACAATGGGCCCCCATAAAACTTTATTGTATATTTTAAAAATAATAAAAATATATTTTAGAATATTTATTTGAATATTTAAAACACTGTAAAATCAATATCTTTCATATTACAAATCCAACTTTCATAAATAAAATATTCAAACGTTCATAAAAATTCAAATAATAATTCTAAAATAATATTTACCATAAAACAAAAATAATTAAATTAATTTCATGAGAAATGGATCCATATGACTTAAGAATTAAATCAATAATTATGGGGCACTCCACCTTCAACTATGGACTGCTGACCACACTTGCTTTATCGAACGGACCTAGTGTTTCCTATGACCCACTCATTAGTAGGTCACTAAAGTCTGGCCGATAAGCCAAGGGGTCGCAATCCCAATCTGTGAATTTTAGGTCCTCCCCTAGAGACGGACTAAGGTCATCAAGACCTGATGTAACCACAGCTCCTATGGTGCATAGGGGTATGTCTCGCATATGCATACGCTTCACCTTAAAAGGTGGCTTACTTGCTTTTTCGAACGATCTATCGATATGAATGCTGTGTGATGGTATATGGATGAGGCTTTGGCCCTCGTCAATATAAGCCACCATCACACACAAGGGTCACACAATCTTTCGGCTCACTCATCTAGGCATATGCTCCAACCTCATCAAGGGATGACCCATTAAAACCCTTCTCGATTTATTTTTTATGCTCAGGTAACATGAGTTTTTTCCAACAGACTGGCCTAGATCGTTAAGCATATATCGGTATCTACAAATACTGTTTGCTTGGTATGGTCCATGAGGGACCACACTCCCACTTGGTTTATGTTTCACTATATCAAAAGTTTTTATTACAAGCACTCATAAGGCCACATAAACCTAACATCTCCTGCTTGGCATTTGAAGGCCTTACATTCTCTCTTCCTCACTTTCTCTCATCCCCATATCTCTCACATGTCTCACAAAAATATTAAGGGCAATCCCTTAGTCAGAGGTTCTACAATCATCAAATATACAGATATGTAGCTAATCTCGATCTCTTTCAATCTTA
Source organism: Amborella trichopoda (assembly GCF_000471905.2). The sequence goes on along the minus strand of NW_006498549.1, from coordinate 2,016,870 downwards.
GCTAATCTCGATCTCTTTCAATCTTACCTCATTCCTCAGGTGATAGAAATATGGTTTGATATGCTTGGAATTATTGTGAAACTGTGGCTCCTTAGATACGCAAATTGTCCCTGTGTTGTCATAGAAAATCCTTACTACCTCACAACGCTCGATATGAAAATTGAGTTGATTAAGAAATTTCTTAATCCATACAGCCTCTTTTGCCGCTAGACAACATGCCACATATTCAGCTTCCATGGTAGACAACGCCACTATATCCTATTTTTTTGACTTCCAAGAAATTGCACCCCCTCCAAGCATAAACACATATCCATATGTAGAATTTGCATCACCTGGATCCACGAGATAGCTTGCATCGAATATCATTCTATTGCTATTTCAGTCCCCCCTTTATATGTGAGCGCATAGTTCATTGTCCCTTTTAAATATCTGAGGATTCTCTTAACTGCCTTCCAATGCTCCTCTTCAAGGTTGCTTTGGAATCGGCTGACCAAACTCATGACAAAAGACAAGTCTGGCCTTGTTCCCGTCATGGCATACATAAGGGACCCAACTACACTCATATAAGGTACTCTCGCCATGGCCCTTTTATCAATATCTTCGGTAGGATACATTTTACTACTGAACTTCGTAGTTTTATCAATTGGGGTTAACATAGGCTTACATTCAAACATATCAAAATTTTCCAGTATCATCGTGCGGTAGGTTGCCTTAGAAAGTTGGATAGTTTTCTCTCTTCTGTTTCTTACTATCTTGATGCCCAATACATATGAAGCTTCTCTAAGATCCTTCATATTGAAGTGTTGTACAAAAAAAATTTTCGTCTCTACTACTAGGGCAATCGAGCTACTAACAATTAGCATATCATCCACATGTAAGAAAATAAAGACCATATCACTCCCTTTGACCCTATAATATATACAATAGTCATCATTATTTGTAAAGAATCTTGCAAGAGCAACGGTCTCTTTTATGTACCACTGACGTGATGCTTGTTTTAGGCCATATAGGGATTTACTAAGGTTACATACTAGTTTCTCCTTCCTTTTTTTTTCAAATCCCAAGGGTTGGGTCATATAAATGTTTTTCTCTAAATCACCATTCAGAAATGTTATTTTGACATTCATTTGATGGACCTCAAAATCAAAATGGGCTTCTATAGGATTCAGATGGATGGAAATTTGGCAACAAGGGAAAATGTCTCCTCATAATCTATCCCTTCGTTTGGGGTGAAACCCTTTGCAACTCGCATAGCTTTATATTTTTCTATTTTCCCTTTTTAGTTCAACTTTTTCTTGAAAATTTACTTATAACCAATGGCCTTACGTTTCCAAGGTAGAGGTACTAAATCTCACATATGGTTTTGGTTAATGTAAGCATATTCATCTTTCATGGCTTCTACCCAGTATTCCCGTTCACGAACGACAAGGCTTCAAGGTAATTTTTAGGTTCAGAATCTGGATCCTCCCCAACTCTTTCAAATTGTTCCCCCAAGTAGACGAATTGTTCTAGGTATAGGGGAGGTCTACTGATTCGGTTACTTCGTCTTGGTTCGGGTTCAGGTTTATTTTCTTTAGGGAGTTGGGGTTCAGACTGAGGTCGATTGGAAGTTTCAGGTGCGGGTTCTCAAATCACATCCTTGTTTCGGGCCTCCTCAAAGAAGTCGGTTTGTTTTTTACTCAACCTTGCTTCAAGGAATTCTTCCTCGAAGAAGTGAGCATCGTGGCTCTCAATGACCGCTCATATTTCAAGGTTGTAGAATCGATACCCCTTACCATGATCTGGGTAACCAATGAAAATAGATTTGACAATTTTGAGTTGAAGTTTGGTCTTATTTTGGTGTGGAATGAGGACATGGGATGAGTAACCCCAAACTCTCTGGTGATCAAAGGAGGGAGTATGATCAGTGAATATGTTGTGAGGAGTAAGTAGGGCAGCTTTTGTGGGAGTCCGATTAAAGATATAACATACCGTTAACATGGCTTCTCCCCAAAAGTTTAGAGAAAGACTGGGATACCCCAGCATACTCATTACCATTTGAACCAAGGTTTTTTTCTGTCTCTCGGCAACACCATTTTGTTTGAGAGTATATGCAATGGTGTTTTGGTGGATGATTTCGTTTTCAACACAGAGTTCTTTGAAAATGTCAGATGAATATTCTCCGCCTCTATCGGTTCTAAGGACTTTAATTCTCAAATTGGTTTGATTCTCTACATCGGCTTTACATACTTTGAATTTTTCTAGGGCTTCAAATTTTGTGTGAATAAAATGTATATGGCCATATCGTGAGTGGTCATCTATAAAAGTGATGAAATATTTCTTACTGCTTTTGGTAGCTATATTCATAAGTCTACATATGTCACTATGAATGATTTCTAAAATGCTAGTAGTTCTTTTAACCTAGTGGTATTTTTTCTTATTAATTTTCCTTACACATAAGACTCGCACACTTTCGATAAATTTCTTTTATAATTTTGAAGAATGCCGTCATTTTTCAATCATTCCATTCGTTTGAAATTAATATATCTTAACGTCATAAGTCATAGGGTGTCATCTAATTCATTAGGGGACGAGACATAAACAACGTTCTTTTTTATTTCAATGGAAAATAAGCCATCTACAAGACGTCTAGTGATGACAACATCATTCCCGTTCTTGACCACCACCTTCTCCCCAATGAAAGTGGTCATAAATCCAGTCATAGATATCTTGGGAACTGAAACCAAGTACTTCCTCATATCAAGAGCATAAAGTGCTTGCTTTATGATCAAAGTGCTCCCACTCTTTAATTTCAACTCGAAATCTCCAACTTTAAATACATCAGTTTTATGATTACCTTTCATATAGATATATTGATGTCCTGGCCCCATAGGAGTAAAAGAACGAAAACATTCATTGGTGTTTGTGACATGAGTCGTAACCCCTGAGTCAAGACACCAATAAGCTCCCTTGAGGTCAGCTAGAAAAGTCTTAAAGACAACACAAGCCAATTCCTTGTTGGTCCCTCCAAATTTGTTGAACCGGTAATTATTGGCTACGTGGCCCACCTTCTTGCAAATGAAGCAAGTCCTAGTTTCTCTTTTTCCTCCTTTATAGCCAAAATATCTCATTTTAGAATCTCTTCTCTTTCCAAAATTATTTCTACATTTTCCTTTCTTAGGTGTAAAAGATGGTGCATATTTTACCATGTGTACGGCTTGCCTTAGAGTTGTTGTCAGTGCTTGCCTTGAGTTTCTCCTCTGCTCTTCTGCTTTGATCATCATGATGAGATCCTCCAGCTTTTGAGCCTTTCTTCTAGCTGAGAGAGAAGATACAAAATTTTCTCATGAATTAGAAAGTGAGTTCATGAGATGAATCACTTGCATGAGTTCAGTAGGTTTCATGCTGGAGTCTTCCAACTCTCTGACTAGTGCACGAAAGATGTGCACATGATCTGCAAACTTGGTACCTTCTGTCATTTTTAACTCATTATACCTTCTCATAGCCATGGTTTGCTTCATAAGAGAGGGTTCAACATACTCTCTTTCAAGTTTTTCAAAGATTTCACTTGTCGTGTAAATTGACTCATACTCGGAAGCATACGAGTCGGTCATAGCACATAAAATAATGTGCTCGCATCTCAAGTTCCTCCTCTTCTAATTGGCGTACTCATCTTTAGTTTCTTGATATGAGTCGTCAGTTGGACGATGAGGACGATGCTCATAGAGTATCTCATGCAAGTTTTCTTCATAAAGAACATACCGAATCTTTATTTTCCAGGAAGCATAATTGGTCCCATCAAACCTTTCGGTTTTTAAGATCTCTGAGATAAAGTACTAATAGCCATCCTTTTAATTCTCAAGCAAAAAATTGGAAAAAGACTCCTAATGACAATCAAGTAACTAAGTTCTTATACCAATGAAAGAAAGACCTATGAGATCTTTTACCGAGGAATAATACTTTTTTTTTTTTTTATTTCACTCCTTTTGTTTTGGCAAAAGAATACTTACAGGTGGTCTTATTACAATAACATGAACTTCAAATTAAAATCAACATAACAATAAAACCAAGATCTTAAAACTTGATGCCGTTGAAACAACTGTGTACTATGCTTGAAAATAAAAGATAAAATTGTAAGAAATAAAACGAAAAGCGTCGGAGACTACTTCAACCACGCTTATTACACCCCACACTAAGTCACCATCATCCGACGGTGCGGGATCAACGGTCTAACTTCAATCTCGAACCTGGAGAGCAAATTTCAGTCAAATTATTTTAAATAACTCTTTTGTAACTCATCACACCTAGATTCTAACCCCAAAATATTTTAGCATACTTCCCAACCCGTAGCATATAAGAAGAGAGAGAATGGGGTAGACCCTAGGGTTGGGGCGTGCCCCCTTTATGGCTAGGAGAGAGAAGATTTAGAGAGAGAAAGAGGAAAGAGAGTGGGGCATGCCTCTTAAAGGAAGGAAAGAGAGTTGTGAGAGAAAGAAGAGAGAAAGTGTAGATAATAGGGGGTATACCCCTATTTATAGTACAAAATTAGGTCTAGGGTTTTTCATAGTTTGCCTCTTAAGTGAGATTGAACATGGACCATCGATCAAGGATGACTTGTGGGGTAAGAGATCTGAGTCATCCATTTTATAGATAGACCATCAACATTATGGAATGTGCCTGAACCATTATCCCCCTTTTCTAAACCATTTTCCCATCAATAGAAATTAAATCAAAATTAATTTCAATCAAATATTGTGAATTCCATACAATATCACAAGACTACTCATGTTTTCCATAAAATCTTTCAAAACATATCAAGTTAATATATTGACTACAAGTCAATATTGAATATTACCAAAATAAAAGGAATCCAAAGAGGGTGGGACGTGCCACCCATGAGGAGGCCTCATGAGCCCCACCTTTTAGAACATGGTGGGCCCATGTGCACAATGGGCCCCCATGAAACTTTATTTTATATTTTAAAAATAATAAAAGATATTTTAAAATATTTATTTGAATATTTAAAATATTGTAAAATCAATATATTTCATTTTACAAATCCAAATTTCATAAATAAAATATCTAGACATTCATAAAAGTTCAAATAATAATTCTAAAATACTATTTATCATCAAACAAAAACAATTAAATTAATTTGATAGGAAATGGGTCCATATGGCTTAGGAATTAAGTCAACAATCATGTGGCACTCTAACTTTAACTGTGGACTACAGACCATACTTGCTATATCGAACCGACCCAGTGTTTTTCATGACCCACAATCTACGCTAGGGCTCATTAGTGGGTCACCAAAGTCTAGCCGATGAGTCAAAGGGTCGCAATCCCAGTCATTAGATTTCAAGACCTGATGCGACCACAGCTCCTATGGTTCATAGGGGTATCTCTCGTACATGCATACGCTTCACCCTGAAATGTGGCTTACTTACTTTCTCGAATGATCTATCGATATGCATACCGTGTGATGGCACATGAATGAGGCTTTGGCCCCCATTTTTGTAGACCACCTTCACACACAAGGGTCATACAGTCCCTCGGCTCACTCATCTGGGCATATAATTTGACCTCATCAAGGGAGGACCCATTAGAACCCTTCTCGATTTATCCTCTATGCTCAGGTAGCATGGGTTTTTCTCAACCGACTGGCCTATATTGTTAAGCATAGATCGGTATCTATAAACACTATTTGCATGGTATAGTCTATGAGGGACTACACTCCCACTTGGTTTATATTTTATTATATCAAAAGTTTTTTATTGCAAGCACTCATAAGGCCTTTAGAGGCCACATAAACCCAACAACAGATCTCTAGAAATGTTATGACATGGGTGTAGGACTTAGGTGAATAGGTTTTCTAGATATCTGTGTCAAAATTTAATGGTGATCCTTTGAGGTCTTACTCACATGGGTATTGGAATGTCTTATAGTATCATTACTCTATATATATATATATATATAGATATTCCTCGAATCATAATAAAGCCATCTAAAAAATTGGTAAAAAAAAAATCCTTCTAAGGCCTAGATCTAAACATCTCACCAAAATGGACGGCCTATGTTAATTGGGCTAAAAAGTTACTTTAGAGGTTACGTTTTCAA
>NW_006498549.1:1990113-2006582 GCF_000471905.2 Amborella trichopoda | reverse complement strand
CAATGATTTCATGCAATTGTTGTATAGTGATATGATACAACAATCTTAAAAATCATGTTATGGTCATTTATTTGATCCAAATTTTGAAATTTACACTCTTTTCATTCTAATGAACAATAAAAATAAAGAAGAATTTGAAAAAACAACCTAGAAAGCATTTTTTTTAGCCCAATTAACATGGGCCGTTCATTTCGGTGAGATTCTTAGATCTAGGCCTTAGAAGAATTTTTTTCATTTCCAATTTTTTTGGATGGTTTTATTATCATTAGATGAATAATATTAAAAAAGAAAAAAATAATTTTGAGTTCATAAAGGCTAAGATCTTGAAATTCACCAAATGAATGGTCTAGATTTGTTTTTGTAGGGGACTCATTTTGACCATATCTAAGGTTCAAATTGAACTTTTTTTTTTTAGGGATTGGTTATTGAGATGAAGAGAGTGTATGTGCAAAATTTTGGATCATACAAATACCACAAACATGGGTTTCTAGAAGTGTCGTTGTATTATACTATGATACAATCGTTGCATGAAATCACTACCCGTGTGTGTGTAAAGTTGCCTTCTTATAAGTTAGAAGTACTGAAATTTGCTTAGATGGCCTTTTGGTGTCGAAAACTTATGAAGGCTAGATAATCTATTTTCATGTCTAGTTATAAAAATTTGAATTTCAAAAATTCTCAGATCAAGCAAATCAATAAATAATTCGAAATCTTGAAAAAGGACAAAGCAGATAATTTGTTACAAAATAAGTTATATTTTAAATTTAGAATTCTTTCTTGTCCTCACATCCATACATCTCGAGATCGACATGATCAACTGAAAGATTCTCCAATGTCATAACACTAACTTCTATAGGACTTTTGAGGTGCACCTAACTAATAGTATGAAATGATCAATTGGCATTCAAAGATCACAGTCGAACCAACCAATTTTTGGAAGTAATAATCTAGATGCTCAAGAACTCAAAATCCAAATCTTTTTTGTTGAAAACAATGATCAGGTTAGAATTAGATGGATGTGAAATTTCAAATAAAAAAACTCCCGAGTTAGGATTTTGTATGAGGGAGTAAATGTATAGTATGCTCCCTAGGGACCCCAAACTTTGGGAATGACCTTAAAAACACTAGATAAACAATTTCACAAAATGACTTTAAGTGCTTCTAATCAAATAGGCATCATAAAAAAACAACTGGAATTAGTCAAATTTTCTCTCTTCTTCGAAAACCACATTTTAGGTTTTTTTTTTTGTTAAAAGTTTTTTTAATGAGCATATGCTCATAAGGGTCTTGCATAAATGGGTTTAAAAAAAGGGATTGTCTACATAGAGACTTTAGCTTTTGTATGAAAAGGTTACAACTATTCACATCCATTAGATGTCAAATTGGATGGTTTAGGGTCTGTTACGAAGTTTGATAATACTTTTGGAGCTTTATGTCTATTCAATATCACTCTTACAACCACCCATTTTGAAATGTAAATGATAAGAGTGATTGTGACTACTTTGTATAAAAGATAAATGGTCTATTTGTAGACAATCCCTTAAAAAATGGCTCGACATCAACTTCTTTTGTGATGAGGGAGGCACAAAAAAAATTTGTTGTGGTGTCAAAAAAAACCTCAAATTAATTATCTCAACCTCGACAATAATGGAGAAGAAAAAGAAAAAAAAAATTCAAACCCTAAAAATGGCGCATCTTGTAGCAACGTTTTTGGACCAACCATTTTCAATGTTCTTATACATTTTGGAGTTTTGAATCTCATAATTAATTGTGAAAAATATATTTTTCAGGTCACATAAGGGTTTTTCAGTGCCAGAACAACACGTTCAAGTAATGTTTGAACGTGAGGCCTTACTTTTTCTATAAGGCCGCCTCCACACACAAATATAAAACTTTACTGCCACTAGAGTTGTTTAGTTTAAATTCATTAATTTTCCCATAAGAAATAAAGTTTGAGAGACAATGTGAATCCTTACCCCGCATACATGAGAGAAAGATATTTTATACTTTTCGTTAAAATTTTGACGTAGTTTCATTTTCTCTCAAAAAAATTTCTCTAAATATGTGTGTGGCCAAACCCACAAACTACGTTTCCATATTCTGGCCTAGTTGAAGGTAATCAGAGCTCTGTTATGACTCCTACGCACATCTATAAGGTTGCAACCTTAAAAATGTAGAATCAAAGATGCATCTAAAAAATCCATTATAAAAGGTTGTTTGGATAATGAAAAACCTTCCTATTGAATATCTTGACATCGAAATGTATAAATATGAAAAGAAAAAAAGATTTCGAGTCTGCAAAATAGTGTATCTTGCAACACATTATTGAACCGTCCATTTTCAAGATTTTCATGTGTTTTTGGATCTTCTTGATTTGAGCCATTTTTAGAGTTTAAAAGTTTATAATTAGATATGAAAATAAATTCTCAAGCCGTCCTAAGAATTTTTTATATCATAATTACATTTATGGTAAATTTTAGAGGTGCCCCTTAATTGGAATGTTTAAGGTTGCAACCTTATGAAAACCACATCCTAAGTTAAAAAGATGCATTAGTTTCTATAAGACCTAGGCTTTATAAAAACAAAATTCAATCTTACCATGAATTCTAGTCTAGAAAGTACATGAGGCATTGAAAATCTCCATGATGGCCCTAAAATCAATTTCCAACACCAACTATGAAATTTGAAGCTCAAAAAATAATATAGATCATGTAGATCCATGAACACTTATTTTTAAGGTGAAATGGATAGTCTAGACGATGTGTTACAAAATGCACTATTTTTAGAGCTTGAAATCCTAACTTTTTTCACAGTCATAATGGTCAAAGTGGAGATTATTGATTTAAAAGTTTTCTAATCACAATACTACAATTTTTTGTCGTTTTAAAGTGAAGCTTTACTTATTATGATAGCACTGCAGCCCTATCAAAACATTTTCCAAGCTAAAACCCAAACATATCACATAGAACCTAGTTCCATCCGTAACGTACTATCCACAGCTTACTAAGACTCAACATAGCCAGCAAGACTAGCCAAACTTTCGACCGTCCTTACAAAATGGTCCAACGGGGATTTGCCAAAAAATCAGTCAAAACAACACTTCTCCATTTTTTGTTTGTTTGACCAAGGATTTCGGACATGTTGGGCAATGTGCTTTTTTTAATATATATATATCTCATACTTTGTTCTAGATATTTTCCTTATTTATGGAAAGACCCGTCATCTAAAAACCTAGCCAAAAAATTAGAGAAAAAAAAACACATTTCGGCTATGGTACATTTTCCCAATGATGGAAACTGGCCTAACCTAATCAATGTTTTTATGATCGATGGTAGCATCATGTAAGTATAAGAAGTGGACTAATTAAGTCTCTTATCACACAAGTTCACCATGATAGCTAAGCTTTTCCTTGTTTTGAAAAGAATAAAGCGATGTCATTTCCATTATTCACAAAAAGTGCCACTATCAGGGGTCAAAACCCATGTGCCATTTTAAGACAATAGTAGGTGGGAAAAGCTCGAGATTTTCAACAAAAAAACAACTTTCCCCTATCTTCAATAAAACAATAACTTCATATAAGGGTAATACCGTAAATAAGGCACACCTCAAAATTCAAGAGAAGAGGTAGTTTCGATACTAAAAGACCCTCAATTCAATCATCTTAACCTCAAGATCTATGGACATAAGAAAAAATAAATTTCAAGTCGCAAAAATAGAGCATCAATAATCAAGACAACAGTGGTTTCGATACTAAATGACCCTCAATTCGATCATCTTAACCTCAAGATGTATAAACATAAGAAAAAATAAATTTCAAGTTTCAAGAATAGAGCATTTTATAATGTAATCTAGACCGTCAATTTTCAAGGTTTTCAAGTGTTCATAGATTTGCTCGATTTACACTATTTTTAATCTTCAAATATTATAATTACAAATGAAAATAAATTTTCAGGCCACGACAGATTTTTAATACTAAAACGACATATTTCGACATTATTTGAAGGTATGCCTTACTTTAATTGCTTAGGGCATCAATCTTATACAAACCGCACCCTTTAGGTTATTCACAATTATGGTACACTCGAGCTCGACAGATCAGTGAAGATAACTGGTGAAGACAACTCTATGTGAACATTTCAGGCACAACACAAATCAACCACACCCATTCATTTGTTCACCAGCACTTTCAAAAAAATCAAATAGCTTAAACACTTTTCTAAAGCATATTAAATTTCATATTTGACCACCAAATACAGGTCTCATGTATGAATTATCAAATCTCCTCCAAAATAAGTGTATACCATTTGCACGCCTTTCCAAGAGAGATGTAAGGCTGCTTCTAGGGGTGTTTACTGGTTTTGGAGATGATGGTTCACTCAACTGAACATAGCATGGTACCAAAAAGCTTATAATTGACTTCGCTAGAAAACTAAACACCTGAAAATCAAAAAGGGCCCATTGTCAATTCCGTAAAAACCAATTTGCAGAAAACAAAATTGATTCCACTCCCTAAACTAAGAAAGCATGTGTGCATGTCTGTCCAAGAATGTTTGATGTCACATGACGAGTATTGACTAATTCTAATATCTTAAAGAGGCATGATTTTAGAGACCGGTGACTCAAAAATCATTCCTGTTTACTGAGACATGAGCTGCTCAATAGACTGGACTGTCCAGGGTCCTCCAAAAAATCCATATTTTACCAATTTTGGTTCCATTATGCAAATGCAAGGCATTCACCAAAATACAGAGTGAGCGCTTGCAAGGTAAGGGAGAGATACCACAGTAGTGAAGAGTACAACAATTATGGTGCTGGTTATCATTGTTGCATGAAGTGGGTTCCGCGTAACACCAGAAAGAGTGAACTGGAAACACAGGAAATCTTTTAAGAGATCAAACCAAACAAAATTTAAAAAGTAGTTCTTATTGTCTCCTATAACGAACCAATTGCCTCTTTAAACCCAGAAAGTGACATAGATGTCCCATTTACCTGATTGAAAGTCAAAGCTATTGACACAGCTCCTCTCATTAGACCACATAACCACAGCACAAGCTGCAAAACATGTAAAATGAACTCAAAATCCTGACAGCTCAAAAGACCATTGTAATTAGACATTAAGTAAGAATTAAGATTTAAAAACACAGAGAATAAAAAAACACCTGGGGTTTTTAACAAGTTTGGTGGGAAGCACAAAGAAAGGAACCTAGTCAACCATTTTGAGAAGGGCCGATAAGAGATATGAAACAGTTGATAGATAATCAATGAAGAAAAATAAATTATGAACAAAAAAAAAATGGATCCCCCGCACAGAGCAGTGTGGTGACGGTAAAGCTTCTCCTGTCAGGCACTGAATTTCCTTAGACTTGGAAGTATTGTCCTGTTCACTTCTGAATAAAATCATAATCATGAATAGACTCCAAGCGAACGAAACAACCACCTGATTTTTAGGCCACATGAATTATATTGCACAGGATTATGGATTCTCCTGCAAGTGAACTTGTTTAACGAATCCAAGGTTCAGAGAATCAGGAAGTTTGTTTGAGCAATTACACCAACTTGACACATCAATGAAGCAGGCCATGTTAGTGGGACCCTTCTTAATTAAATAGTCCAAGTCTCAAGCAGCTGGACAGAATCAATTCAATTAGTCATTTAACTCACTGAAGTCCATTGACTTGGGACATTTACAGCATGTTGAACAACATGAGGTAACCAGCACCTAATGCTTGTATAAAAATCCATTTGTAGGCTCTCCAAAGTGGGAATTCGTAGCTTCTACTAAAGCAAGTCAACAAGTCAATGTACATATATGGTAATATAATACTTTTGTTATTATTACGATTCCATTTACATATATGTTTAGATTCCAATGGAATTGAAAGTAATCCTTTAGGCTATCCTCAAGCAGGGTAAGAAGGCAACTAATGCTCGTCAAATATGCAAGTTCAAGGAATATAGGGTGACTACTTCATTAGTAGCTGAATAATAAAGCAGATGCTGAAAGTACTCGCTTTTGTATACAAGCTAGAATAGATGGAAGTTTGGAATCACGCACCTGAATTGATGATTAGTGTTAAGTATTTGATGCAGATCAATATCTGCTTGCTAAAAAATTTTAATTTTATTTTTAGAGATGTGGGTAGATTTTTTATTTATTTTATTATAATTTTTAGAAATAGATTAATAGGGATTTTTTTTTGTTTAGTTTGATAAAGTCTACATTTTAAGAAGTACGTTTTTAGAGATAGAAAAATTAAGTCTGTTTGCTACAAAATTTATTAATTTTATTTTTCGAGATGCGGGTAGATTTTTTATTTATTTTATTAGAATTTTTAGAAATAGATTAATAGGGATTTGTTTTTTTTTTGTTTGATAAAGTCTACATTTTAGGAAGTATGCCTTTAGAGATAGGAAAATTAAGTGCGTTTTCTTTTTAACTTAAATGAGTTGTTATTTTTTCTTAGATGGTAGGTCGTACTTTCCTTAGGAATCCATATTTTCTTAGGAAAAAGTTGAGTCCTATTTTTTTGTAGGAATTTTTATTACAGTCCTTACTATGAGCGTCTTGTCTTTTGGAATCTTGTTTTAAAAGCACACTAGAGATGAGTACATTTTTTATAGGAGGTAGGATAAGAGGTTTTCTTTTAGCAATCAAATCTTTACGAAACTAAAGGTTTATTTTAGAAAGATAAAGAAAGGAGGTTAGAGAAACAATAATATAAGGGGATGGACGTCCTATTGTAAGGAGAATGAATTTTTATGAAATGAAATAAATTTCGTTTGTAGAGAGAGATGCCCTTCTTGTGGGTGTTTTTTCTTCTCTTGTGCTTGTGGGCCCGTTGCGGATGACTCGGATCCGCATGTTTGTTCCTTCCTCTTGCGATTTCCTTCACGATTTCTATTTTTCTCTAAAACGCAGTTATTTTGCTGGGTATTGATGCCGGTAATTTTCAACTACGTCAGTGGTATCAGAGCATCAGTCGATTTGTGTAGATCGTGGCCGGGTACCCGGAATAACTCCATCCAACGAGAGTGAGACGTCGGAGATCTCCGAGATCTTGAGATCAAAATCAGATATCTTAAAATCAAAATTTTGAGAAGCCAAGTAGAGGAGCTGATCCTGCGCTTGGGGCAAAATCTAGCCACGACACACTATGATGACGGTAGTGAGTCAGAAGCTGCTTTCGAGAACCTATTTCATGTACACGCTTTGCGTCAGGAGCCTCATAGTCGGGAGAGTAATCTAGTTAAATTTGATGAAGAACCAATAGGTTTAGATCTTCAATTGGAACTAGCATTCCAAAATGATCTCATCTTTGATGAAGGTCCTATATTTGATGAAGAGCAAGATGAATGGAGAGAAATTATCCTTGAGGCAACAAGGATATCTAGTTTTCTCATCAATGGAGAGATAGGGAATCTATAGAAGCTCAAACCTTTGGAGATTACTTGACGAAGAAAAAGATGCACACGTTGTGTGTCTTAAGGTTAAATTTGAGTAATTTCAACAAGTTTATGTGGCTCAAAATAATCTATTGATGTACAACGACAATTTCCTTGAGGGCTTACTTTCAATGCACAATTGTTGTGTTTTGATCAGTGAAGTAACCCACAGGTCTCAGGATCGTGTTTATAATATTCTGGTTGAAGAAGGGCGCAAGACTAATACAAATTTCATCCTAGCACATTTTAAGACTCGAGGACGAGTTTTCTCCAACTAGGGGACAATGATGCAGATCAAGATATAGTTGCTACAAATTTAAATTTTATTTTTAGAGATGTGAGAGACTTTTATTTATTTTATTAGGATCAACTGTTAGAAATAAAATAGGATTAATAGGGATTTTTTTTTTTTTAGTTTGATTAAGTCTAAATTTTAGGAAGTACGTTTTTAGAGATAGGAAAATTAAGTCCGTTTTCTTTTTAAGTTAAATGAGTTGTTATCTTTTCTTAGATGGTAGGTCCATACTTTCCTTAGGAGTCCATATTTTCTTAGGAAAAAGTTAAGTCCTATTTTTTAGTAGGCATTTATTAGAGTCTTTACTATTAGAATCCCTTTTCTTGAGATCTTATTTTAAAAGCAAATAAGAGATGAGTACGTTCTTTATAGGAGGTAGGATAAGAGGTTTTTTTTAGCAAGCAAATCTTTAGGAAGACAAATATTTGATTTCTAAAGATAAGGAAAGGAGGTTAGACAAACAATGATAAAAAGGGATGGACGTCCCATTGTAAAGGGAATTAATTTTTATGGAATGAAATAAAGTTTTTTTTGTATAGAGAGAGGCCCTTCTTGTGGGTGTTTTTTTTTCTCTTCTGCCTGTGGGCCCGTAACGGACGACTCGGATCCATACATTTGCTCTTTCTGCTTGCAATTTCCTTCTCGATTATTATTTCTCTCTCTAAAACGCAGTTAGTTTGCCTGGTGTTGTTCACCGGTAATTTTCAACTACGTCACTATTGGAGCACAACAAACCAGGTTTGAATCCCACTGTGAACCTACCCAACAAAAAAGGTATACATAAAAGTAAATGAGGGAGGAAACCCTATATTGCAAGAGCATGTATGTTGTATCGATGTGTAGTGGCTTTTTTCTTGCTCTGTTGTTATGTTGGTACTCTCCTATAAGGGTATTTTGGCCATTTTACAGGAATGCACTCGTTCAATGGATTTAATTTCTCATTCCTTGAAACTCAATCTCACTAACACTCGGCATCGTATTAGAGCCACATTTGGGTATTTGAAAGCCCAACAAAGGTCAACGTTTTGAGCAATAGAATATAGAAAACTACTTATGTGCTTCTCATCCAATATTTTTGGGGTAAGGATAACCCCGGCTTACTTCAGATCTCTGCTGTTCTCTGTGAACACATACTTAGGGATGCCCTCACCTGCTTGGGAACACCATCAATTTTTGTCACCATCAGATTCTAACATTTGATTAAAAGCAAATATATATTGTGCTCTTCACATATCTGCTATGCACGTCAGAAACTCTATTTTTCTTTTTGGGACCACCTCTTTGTACCAAAATTGATTAATGGGACCAAGTTTTAGATCAATTGGATCTGTGTATGGAAGACTGAAGAGCCTTTTAACTTCTTGAATTGGTCAAGACCCCTCAAGCTATTTTCAACAATATTCCCACTTTCCCACATATCAGAACCTCCTTTAGGCTTTTCAACATAACCTTTTGGAGAATCTTGTTTTCATTGTAATAGCAGATTTCTCTCTAACAGAAATTGCTTCTCCTATTTGATAATAAACCTGAGACAGCAATGAGCAGATTTTGCTGTTGATTGCTTAGCAAACTTGTCAAGTATCAATTTCTCTCAATCCAAAGTTCATCAGTCTGATTGATTCTTATATGTCTAATTATGTGATAGAAATTAATTTCTTATCATCTTCTGGTCTCTGCACAAGTAATCTTAAGACGTACTGCTAATCGTTCTTCCAAGTCCAGTAGCAAAATAGGATCTGTTTTGACTTGTCCATTGAATCTATATGTTAAAAGAAAGCAAACAAATCCTGGCTTCACTAAACAATGATCACAACTGTTCTATTCTATTCTCTGTGATATTCAAAGGTTGGAATCTCTAGCACAGAAGTATAAAGCTTTGAAATTATGGCCAGCTTCATCAATGGTGTTCCTTTAATAACTTAGTCCATTGACTTCCATGTCACATATGAAACGTGAGCCCAGCATTTCAACAAACAGTCTCTCAAATAAGCTTTTATTTGCCAAACTTTATATTAAGGTAGTTTATTTAGGTAGTCTATTTAACCTATGCACGTTTGAAGCCCAACCCTGATTTCTGCAGAACATGTGGCGTTCAGGCTGTTCTATGCATGATTATGTGTTTGGTGGGTTGGTTGAACTGTTATTTCTTATCTGAACAATAGTGCTAAAGGCACTACCAGGTAGAGTTAATTCATGTTTTCTCTTAAGTAATAACTCCTGAACAATAAACATCTTATGAGGATCGATAACCCATAAATAATTAATATCTTCATGGGGTTATTTGATATCTTCAAAGAATGAGCCAGTTAACTCAAACAGTTAGCGATCTTGGCAGAACATAAAAAAAAAAAAAAGCATACTTTTCACAAGTACGAGTAATTAAATTTACAACAACCTACACTAAAGTGAATGCATGTGATCCATGCATGCAATTTAGTGTAGTCATGTGATCCATGTATGCAAACACGCAAGGCACTGAATTTGGTCGATTGAGCATCTAAAACAGAAAAATATGTAATAGAACCTGGCATCTGAATGTGAGCACTGGGTTTTCTGGATCTCCAATCAGATAGTTTGACAATGCTGAGAGAGGAAACACAAAAGCAGCTCGTCCAAGTAAAATCAATGATATTATTGTGGAATAAATCCCGATGGATGTCCAAAAGCTGCAAGGAAAACGTATGTTTGGGAAGGTTAGTGTCGAGGTAAAACTAACCTTCAAACTAAAATGCAATGCAATCCAAATTGCTAATGAGACAAACATAAACAACAGAAAAATAACAATAGTAATAATAATAGTGATAATAATAATAACAATAATCACAATATAGTTGTGCAAAAAGAAATGGATAAAACATATATGTTGAGCATAGTATATGGTTTTTAAAAAAAAACTGATCAACCTTCACAAAACCTTTTAACATAGAGAAAACCAAAAACATTCTGCAGTCAGATAAAACCAAAAATAATAAGAATCTATTTTTTATAGTGATATATATGCACTTTCGAAAACAAAAGGTGCATTGTATGATTCTCTTCCCATGCTAAGCCAAAATTTTCCTCCTTTTTATAACAAGAGTGAACTCGTATGCTATCAACATCACTGGAAGCAAGCAATGTCCTCACAGATTCCACAAATACACTTGTCAAACTTTACTATGGAACTACAGGCCATACTAGATGGAAACTAGCTCAGCAAAGTACAGCCGACACAAGATTTTGTCAAAATTGATTCGTAGGCCAAACAATTCATCCAGTGAACCATAATAACAATCTTCTTTGAACTCAAGGAAGTGTTTTTGGGGTTTTGAATTATCCTCAAAGGCGTCCGCATTCTAGGTACAAAAACATTAGGTTAATAACATAGCAGAATGAGACATGTTGGGGTCATGGCCTCTAAAGGCTGTGAGAGCATGTACATATCATAAATGATAGTGAATTGTGTACTTCAGCAGAAGTGTGCGATGATTAACCAACCTAGGGTTGGGCGGTCAGGTCATATCCAAAACCCTTTTTTTAAGCATAGGCACTACCATGGAGGATTTACGGAGGGTCATCCCTTGTTGAGGTCGAAGAGATGCCCAAGGACATTTTTTGTAAGCCAGGCGAGCTTTAGAGTTTTGTGGTCATATGTGCAAATGTAGGATTATGAAAGCAAGAGCCAAATCCTCAACAAAACTTCTACACGGCATGTATATATGATATCCACATTTTTTGGGAAGCAACCCGATAGAGAGATACGTGTACTTGTGCATAAAGAGAGCCCCCTTGCACTCTAGTAATACGTGCAGATAATTTGCTCTTAGGGGGAACCTGTAATCCACATACTATGACTAGGGTTCCATTGTTTATTGACCAACATTGACTGGTCAATCATGAGTTACTGCACATGACTGTAGGTCATGGATCCCGTTGGGTTGGTTTGAGAAGACAGTTGTGGATCATGGATCATGGCAAAGGTGGAATGCCCTGATAGTCACTTGCTCTTGACTTGTTGGTACCAATCCACTTCTAAAGGTATTTTTGTGCGTTTAAAATTTTTAAGGACTCCAAAAATATTGTTTTTCAACTATAGATGTGATTATGAGATTTTTGAATATTTTCAAAATTTTAAAATTATCTTTAAATGAATAAAAAAACTCCTCAACATTATTTTTGAATTTTTTTATGAGGGGGTTTTTTTCTAAATTTTAATTAAACATAGTGGGACCCACATGGTGGGCTATGGGCCCGGCCCCACACATGTGAGGCCCACATGGTGTGTGACGTGGGGCTCACATGAGCGATGCGCCCCATATAATGGGATGCTCATGTCCCCCATTTTTGTGGGAGCAAATTTTTATTAATGGAAATATTTTGGGTTAGCACGTACAATCTAAGAGACATGGAGCGTAAGGGGGCAGGCCCAGCCCGAGACTAGGTTAGGGGCAGTGCCACTCAGTGGCATGCCCCAGGGATTAAAAAAGGTCTTTTAGAAACCTTAATTGTGACCCATACTCTCAGTCCCATAGATTTCAGGTTAGGGAGTTCTAGAGGTGCTTCCCATTGCAAATTGGTGGATTCAACATGATGTCAGGATCTAAGGATTAAGTGCCCCAACGGTCAAGTACTCAAGTATGTGGTGTGCTAAGTCCTAAGGGGGAAACTCTAGGCAAAAAATTTTAAAAAGTCTTCTCAATTTTATTTATTTTATTTGCCATTTTTTTATTAATATTTGTTTCCTAAATTGTAAGCTCAAGTTCAAGATCAAATATATTTTTTTTTGTTGTTTGGCAATAAGATTTATACATCCTAGATTGTAGTAACTTTATTTCTGCGTTGTTTTGTGGCAATTTTAAGTAGAGATTCAATCAATTAAAGAAAAGAAAAGAAAAATTTTTTAATTTATACTATGGAAAAGAAAAAAATTTTAATTTATACTATGGAATTCTACACAGTCACACCAAAATATACTCCATTTATGCAGCTGCCAACGTCGACACCCCGTCACCAAAGATGTCCAGGTACGAACTAGGGATCCATATGAGATGGAAACTTGTTTATAAGACTACACGCTCAAAAATTATGGTGAAATGCCAAGTGGGGAAGCTTTAAAGTGGAAATCTTCTGTGAGGACTTGTGGCAAAGTTAGAGCTTGCCCAATTGAGGTGTCACATGACCAAACAATGGAACCTCAAACATCACACACATACAATTAAGGCTAGCATTCCTGCAGAATGAGAAAAGACCAAAAAGGACTAGGCTTTAAACAGTAAACTTAGGTCATTACAGATTTATTAGTCTCATCATAGAGTATGACATGTTTTAGATATCATACCCTTGCATGCCAACCATCATTGAGCTATTAGTCCTTAAGATATATCGTTTGTCCCAAGATAGCATACACCATAGTTCTCCCTGCTGCATTTACACAATTAAGCATGGGTTCTTCAGGCTTTAACCTTCTACTATAGCATAAGCTCATTGACTTACAAAATTTTCACCTACAAAAACGTGCGCGCGAAGTATATATATGCAAATGGCCTTTTCACCAAAGACTTTGGCTTCAAACTGTCCCCTAATAAGAGAGTCTCTGTGAATAGTACAGTCAATCTCAGTTTAGCAAGTCACAAAATCAATTCGTTGACAAGATAGACCAATTCTAGTTATTCATACTGAAGATGAGAATAATTGGCATTCATTCTCTAGCTTGAGGGGAATGTAAGAGTTAACTCATTTCATGCACATATATGTCATATTCATGTATTTTATTGTTTTTTGTTTTTGAAATTGTTAACTGTGTTCATGTATTTTATTGTTTCTTCATATAAAAGTATTTTGTCCTCCATACCCTTATTGTAATATTATATTTCATCTCTTCTAGCCCTAATTAAATCAAACATTATCCACATCTCCCCCCTCTTTGGCCCTTGGTAAGAGAATATCGTGTGAGGCAGGTCAAGGGTTCAAACGCTTGAAGTTTGTCCCGACTCCCAAAACCAACCAAGCTGACCAACCTTTTTTTAGTCTGTTGTTTTTTCAAGCTTTCCAAATAGGGATAGATAAATCATAATAAATTTGAAGCCATTCTACAATGCAAGGATACTTGTATATGCTTCATGTGCTGGTATCATATGATTTTTACACTGGTACTGATAGGATACTACCAGGATATTTGTTGGTATAAGATGGCATGAATGTAAAAGATGTAAGATGGACAATAAAGAAGTAAGATGAATACTATATATATTACACACTACAATATAGGTATCGATTTATTAGAGTCATATAGTTCTGTATCATACAAGGAATGCAATATATTTATAGAATACAAGCCATGCTTTATATTTATGAATTTTGATGGGATACTTGTATTAAGTATAAATGTTATAAATAACCATTTGCTGAGGTGAAAATAGCCACACACCTTGACTTTGTCATTTTCCATTTCTCAATATCCAAGGCATCCATTCCGACATAAAGAAATATAAATGTCTGCGCCACAAATGACATTGTAGCAAATGCATGCCTGAAAAATACAATATGAAAGGTCCATTAGTTTCTCTCAATACATGGCATATTGCTTAGAATACATACTACTGAAAGATATCCTAGGCTTCCGAGTTTCCTTTGACAAGTCATTGGGGAACTATTTCCTCCAAATTTTGCTACTATAGGATAACAATGCAACAGAACACATGCATCTGTAGCAATATAGTGTGCAATGGACTGTACTGAGTAAAAAATCGTATTGTTCTAGATAATATAAGTGATTAAATTACTGCAACAAGGAAATATGCTAAAAGAATACAATATAACTGAGTATTTTCCAGAGTAATTAGAAAAATCTACTTGCCTAGTAGTAATTCCAGAGCTTTCTGAGACATTGTGCCATGCATAGTGTGACATAATGATTCCACAGAAAAATATTGTAAGGATTCCACTGAGGTCTAAAAACTGCACAAAAAACACAAGAATAAAGCACAAAGCCAAGAGAATTATAGGCACCAGTGGAATGAAAAGAAGACTAAACTTCTGACAATCTCACCTCCGACAGAACATATGATAAATAAGCCATAAGAACCATGAGGGAAATTTCACGGTCTGTAGAGTGCCTATTTGAACAAAGACATCTTTAGAGCACTTCCATGAAATACATAACCAATAGAAACTTACAAAGTTTAATTTCAGTACTCAATGACAATGTTTGAGAGAAAAAGATTCAGTTACCTGCCGAAGTACAAAACTTTCATTGCATAAGCAGTTAGTAACCCAGTCTGAAAAGGAATATCAACTCAAGAATCAAGATGAAGGATAAATGTAATGTGAACGAGGAAAGCTGTGGACGAAAAATCTTTAAGTGTCCATCATTATAATAATAAGCAGTTGTTGAGAAAGACATGTAGACCATAAACCTCAACATTTAATATAATTCCAGCAATGCATTAATCTCTAAGTAGCCATAATATAATGTAAAATTTTGGTCATATATAGCATTACTTTGTTTCACACCAGTACAAGCAAATCATCAAGAAAATTGTATCGATGATTCAGAATTTTATTTTGCTACAGGAAAATGAGAAGATAGAGAGGCTATACAGCAAGAAGACAAAAGGTAGTGTCATGGTTCATTTATATTTCTTATGACAATGTCAAATATATACTTACAAAAATTCCAAGTATTGTACTAGCAGAGAAAAGATACAGAAAATCATTGGCAATACGGACAGCGGAGATTCCATCAACATGAGAGACAGCAATCTTTTGAACAGATCTGAAGAGAACCACGGCAGTTGCATCATTAACAACACCTTCGCCAAATATCATGCTATGTAATATTGGAGTTACATCTTCAGGCAACACCTACAACGAATACATGAAATTTGAATACAAATTATAATTGATACTGTCAATAAATCATTAAGAAACAGTTGTATACAATTTAATAATTTATCAACCTGCAGAGAACAGACAGTGTCTGTGGAGGAGAAGATGGCCCCGAGTGCTGAGCAGTATTAAAGTGGTTTAGTTGCACTATATTTATAGATTACAATCAATGTGATTAGAAGTACATTACTCTTGAAAAAAACTATTCGCTATAACCAATGGATACACACCAAGATAGTCTCGCACCCTAAGTCCCAACAAACCAAGCTTCGGAAACAGCCACCAGCTACCTGTATTCACACTACAAAATATATCAGAGAAGCACAATGTTTCACCATGATATATTTGAAAATAATGTCCAGCCTTGCAGCAACATTTCTCTAACAATTGACTTTTGGAGGGATTTTGAAATTACAAAAATATCGTTCCTAAAAGTCATAAACTAGTTATAATCAAACGTCATTTTTTGACATATAAGGACATTTTATGGTAATAAACAAACAAACAAACAAACACACAAACAAACAAACAAACAAACACACAAACAAACACACACACAAACGCACGCATGCACGCGCACACACACACACACAGTCCAGACTCAAATATATTGTGTAGAGCTTAGATTGCAATCCAAGAAGTAGAGTACCATTTGGATTGGCTTCCAGATTCTTATTTAATCTTGTTCTTCAATATAGGTCTAACCTTAAATCCATGAGGATTGCCTACTCTCCCTTAGATATATATATATATATATATATATATATATCTACTACACGACTACTAGTAATATAGTAGTAGTCTACCTTCGTTTCGTTGTAGGTCGTTGGTAGTTAGTTAGTTACGTAAGTAAGTAAGTAGTACC
>NW_006498549.1:1972326-1990045 GCF_000471905.2 Amborella trichopoda | reverse complement strand
ACGTTTTTAACTTTACTTTCGTTTACGTTACTAACGTTAATAACGTTACGTAACCTTAAACTACCTACGTACGAGGTACGTAGTACCTACTCTACCTACGTATATATATATATATATATATATATATATATCTACACCAGACTCTAGAAATATGGAGTAGCACCCTTGTTTGTGTAGGGCTTGGATTGTAATTCAAGAAGTAGAGTACCACTTGGATTGGCTTCCAGATTCTTATTTAATCTTGTTCTTCAAGGTAGGTCTAACCTTAAATCAACATACCCACTCTCCCTATGTTTACTTTGTCCAATTACAGTCCTAGACCTTTCTTATAGTCTTCTTTGAAGACTGTATTCTTCAAAGTAAAAGTTCATTCTTTTCTACTTGTATATTTATTTGTCTTCAAATTTCGTGCAAAATTTTTCTGCTTTGACATCTAAGGTGACAATGAGCTTTTTGAGAGGCAGGTGGTATTAGAATTTGACAATTCATTTTGCATTAGTTCTTCCTCCGATAAACTCACTAAGTACAAATTTGATGAGTATTTTGATTTTCATGGAAATAAAATCACTTCAATGGAAATGTTCTATATTCCAACAGCAACATGCTTTGAGCGATTTCTCTTGATTTCCCCTGGACATAACTGTGCAACTAACACATCACATGAGTGGCATTAAAATAAATAAATAAATAAATTAACAATGCTACTTGGGCTATGCTAAGACTTCTTCACAGAGACTGATTCTACAGCAGTGGGTAGGCCGCTGCATTATAAGTTAAGGCCAGAGTGCAAGATCATTATGACAGGTGAAGTCTTAGACTTTTGCTGACTTGCGACAAGCAAAAATCCATAAGACCATCAAAGAGACTTGCCTGACAGGTTGATTATAATACTGGAACTGGTATTTACGATGTTGGAACTCCTTCAGGGCCTTAGATCAAAATATGCCAGATGTGGTAGCTTGTCACTGATGATCTTTTTGGACTAGAGGTAGGTAGAATGGGATTTGGGCACTTGCCTTGTTATTTACGGTATTCACAATTACAACACCTCATTCCAAATTTGAAACCCGCCACTGATCAACAAAAGAAGGGAAAAAACAAAGAAAAAGAGATAGATAGAGATAGAGGCGGGTTGAAACACTATTGGATTGGAAGGAAGCAAATGGACAAAAGGATTGACAACAACGCCAAGGTGGAAAGCCTTAGAAAAGACTAACAAGGGCGTCATGGACAAGCTCTGGTGCCTGACTGATGGAAAATATCAGCAAGCTAAAGAAAGACGTATGTCATGACCAATATAGATGTTAATGATTAAAGTGTCACAACAAATTCAATGGCACAAGGGACTTGAAGGCCTTCAGAACTATTTATGTGAAATGGAATATTTGTAGGCTGGGAAATATCACAGAGGAGGTGTCAGCAAGAGCTGCAAACATATGTCCTAAAGGTTTCGCTAAGCCAGAGTAAAGGACATCAAGAATGTGTGAAGTGTAATAGATCAATTTTTCATGATGCACTGAAGACTGAGCCAAAGGCCAAGTTCTTGCCAGGCGGCATTTTATAGATGAAGGCTTTTGAAATAGATGGTTTGGCTCATTCACGTGCTACATGTTTTGCCCACTTGCCTCAATCCTAAAATAAGGGCTCCATTCCGACATTAGAACTTTAATAACTTGAGCAAAACAGTCACAAAATAGGAACTTGATTAGAGTATCTCAGGGAGACATTGACTTTGTCAGGGTCAGAAGTCTACTGCTACATATTCGATATGGAAATTGGTATTCAAGATTTATCAAAAACTCGGGGACCAACAACGTTGAGTCATAAGAAAGAATATTCCAATAGTACATTCACAGAGAAGCATAGGCAGCCCTTGTATTTGGAGCAAAGCTTAAGGTACTACCGTTAAGCATAGCATTTCAATTTCTCCTGAGTGAAAGAATCAACATATATCCCTGCCATCCTACAAAAACAACAATATAGGAACTTTCCAATTGCAACACTCATATTAATTCAGTGTCTTTCATGTGTTTCCAATGAACCCCTCATAATGAGAATAAACAAGTTCATAGATGCTTATCTAAGGCAGCTCCAACTTCCATACTACATATAGAGAGATAATGAAAATCAATATTATTTACCAATATTCTAGTTCATGATGAATAGCTAAAGAATCAACTACGCCTTGATAGTTGAATTCATATATTTTCGAATTTGAAAAATGTC
The DNA here is from genome assembly GCF_000471905.2 of Amborella trichopoda. The sequence continues at coordinate 1,987,819 of NW_006498549.1, read as the reverse complement.
ACTCAAAACAAAAAAGACATTGAATTCTAGAACAAGAAGAAAAATGGGAAAAAATTGGCACATGTTCGACATAAGTACAATACTCAATCAGAAGAATCCATGTAATATAGTTCGAACGATAAACCCCTCTTGAATATGGTAAAGGATAACATATGAAACATTGATTGTGACAGCTAAGAAATAGTATGTACTTGCCAACGGTGGCAAGACATCGTTTAATTACTGCTTCTGATCAAATCTCATTATTGTACCTAGTGAATCATTGCCTTATCATACAAATCATCCATGAAGGCCTTGTTTATTCTCTCTAAAGGTGCCTGGACAAAGATAGGGTTAGCTTCATTGGCTGACCTATCATTTCCACTCATATGCCCCTAAAGAACCAAACCTCAACTACTATAGGCCTACAAACACCCCAACTACTACAGTGTGATGCCATATATCAGGTATAGTCCCATCTATTGCAACCCTTAACTACTTCCCAATATTAAGAGCACCAAATGATAAGTTAGGAAATAATTAAATATGGCTCAAGCTTTCACATATTCATTGTTCGAAAGCTGAATTATGAGCCTAGAGTGGGCATTAGTGTTTCATTTATCCAATGTCAGCCATCTTAAATGCCTACTATATAACTCAGTCTTGGAAAAGTGTATTTTCAAACAAGAACTTACCCAAAAGAATACAAGACTAGAAGGACATAAGATCATCATCATCATCCAAGCCTTTTCCTAACCATTTGGGGTTGGTTGTACGAATCTTACGCCATTATTCTACTCTATCAAGGGCCACACCCTCTGTCAGACCATAATCGCCATATCTCTTCTCACTATTTCCATCCATGTTCTTTTGGGCTTTCCCTTGCCCTTTTACAGCCATTCACTTGAATCAAACCACTCCTAACTGGTGTTGCTCTAGATCGACGATGCATATGTTCAGACCACCTAAGTGTGTGTTCCATCTTATCGCCTATTGGCGCGACTCCTAAGTTCCCTCGAATGTATTCGTTCCGAATTCCATCGTTTTTTGTCTTGCCACTCATCCATCTCAACATCATCATCTCAGCTACACTATTCAATAGATATGTTGTTTCTTGATCGGCCAACATCCCGTCCCATTAAGCATAGCTAGTCTTACAGCCATCCTATAGATCTTGTCCTTCAGTTTCATTAAATGCGACAATTATATTAGACTCCAGAAGCATCTCAACTTCGCCCACCCAGCTCTAATAGTATACACGACACTTTCCTCAATCTCTCCATTCTTACGGATTATCAACCCTAGATATCAAAAAAAAAAATCTCTTTTAGGTACTTCTTGACTATCAATCTTAAACTAATTCCTCATTTCTACTCCTATTATTATTAATCTTGCATTCCATATATTATGTCTTAGTTTAACTAAATTTTAACTAGCAAGGACATAAGAATGCATGGATATAATAGTCAAAAGAACCACCTATTCAACAAGTAGTGAGGCCCAACTAACATCTATATACTGGTTGACTTATTTTGTAGTTATTAACGAGTTGACTTAAAGTGCAAAAATAAGCATGTTATTACAAGTGCAAAAATAAGCAAGTTATTACAATTCAATCCAAAACCAATGACTAAAAGGATATTGCACTAACTGGACAGGGAAGACAATTTTTTTTTTTTTATGTTTTTCTTCTCTTTTTATTTTTTTTGATACCTAAAAAAAAGACAAATAATTTTTTGAAATATTGTGGTTGCATAAGCCGCAATTCTACATCCAATCCATGCAGCAATACCTTCTCACATTTCTATTAGAGAGGATTAGCTTGCCATGACTGTTGATAAACAGAAAGAAATCCATGTGGTTTAGTGATAAAAAATACATCAAAGACGTGCATATGAGGATGGTCTAAAAGCATATGGTTCAGAATGTCACATTCCATAAGAGATACATAGTGATCAGATTCCTTTTGTATTAATATTTATAAATCAAATTCACAAAAAATAAAAATAAGAGCATGGTGTTGATTCGCGTTTTGCTAGAATTCAAATTTGCATATGCCTTGGCCACAATTCAAACACTGAATTTGAGCAATCCATACCAGCCGAGATAACAGTAGATGAAATAAAAACCCCCACTACTCCAAAGAGCACTATGGCCACAATATTTTGAAAAAATCGCTTCTTCTTTATCTGAAACCTGAAAACAGAGTAAACAGTCAGCAAGCATGAAAAATGAACTTCCATAAAAGAAGCATCAATAAATTCACGAGTGAAATGGACATTTAACAATTCAAGAGCACAAACCCAGCATTAAAAATAATGGGAGGGAGAAGGTAAATAAAGAAAAGGTCCTCGTCAAATCTCAGAATGTGGGGATTGCTGCCTCTACTCCGCATCAAGATCACAGTTCCAGTGATGCATCCCTTCCATTAAGAAAATTTCAGTTCCAATGTGAATAAAAATGAGACAGTTAAGAGAGACACAAGGAGAGAAAGAAAGAGCCCCATCTAGCCATATTAGAGAAAGCTATTCAATGCAATAATCTGTGAACCTACAATGATCAGAGCAGTTATGGACTCGTTTGCCCATCCTCTCTCTCTGAGAAGATGCCCAAGGACAATGCACACACAGAGCACCGCAACGAACAGAGAGACCGGCACCACCAAATTGTGATCTGCATCATTCGAAGACGAACCCATCAAAGAATGTGTGACCAAAGACGCCATTAAATCACATACACACAGAGAGCATTTGTTGTGGTTTATAGGAGGAGAAAGGAAAAGGCGAAACCTGTTCGTTAGGGAGGGTGGGGAGAAGGAGAGGGAGAAGGAGAAGGTCCATGTCTCGAATGCTGCCTGGTGTTTGAGAGGCAGGGGCCCGTGCGTGCGCCTCCTCTGCAACTTTTTCATCATTAGATTGCATGAGTATTGTATGGAGTCCATCGAGTGTGGAGTTGAGTCAGCAGCTGCTCCTGCTTTAAAACCCCTGCAACGTTCTCCTTCCCTCTTCTTGTTGCCGCCAACGAGCCAACAGTGGGCTCCGCCCAACAAGAGTATTGGTACGAGTTCGACACGCCTATACCACTTTTTTTTGCGCTCTACTTTTGTCCCCAACACACTAATGGGTTCGATCATTCGACACAGCACCACGATCGTACATTTTATATCATTTTGTTCGTGGTTATTTATTTATTTATTTATTTATTTAAAAAAAGGAATAATTTTCATTCAACAACAAACACAATTATTTCATAAAACAGTAATGCACATTTCATAAAACTGGCAAATTATACATCAAAAAACAAAGCAAATGAAGGAAACTAAACAACAGTCAAAAGGGAAGCACTAAACAATAGTCAACCTCCATGTTCTCTCTACAAACATGTTTTACAGAAAATTGCATTTCCTTGCAAGCATCAATCAACTCACATATCAGACTATGTAACTTCCACATGCCCTTTATCCAATTTACGATATTCATTGAGTCCCCTTCAATTACAATGGCATTTTATATTCTCTGGCTAATTTCACACCTTGCAATGCCGCCTTGCATCTGCTTCATTTGATGTAGCAATCCCTATTGGTGCATAAAATTTCTTTAAAATACCACAATTGCTATCTCTAATAATCCCACCAATCCATGCAGGACCAAGGTTGCCCATAGAACTGCCATCAAAATTTATTTTAATCCATCAGGACATTTCCATATCCCCACTCTTATAACTTTTGGTATACGATCTCTTAGCAATAGATCCAAATTATACATCAAATCAAATCGAGATACCCCACCAGAATTTATTAACTCCAAGCCAATCAGCCACTACACTTCTAATCCTTTCAACTACTTGTATAGGTGTCTATAACCTAGCTTCAAAGCATCTCTTATTTCTCTCCTTCCAAATTTCCCAACATACAGCAGCCCTTGCAACTTTCCAAATAACTCCCCTTTTTTTACTCAATCCATTCATCAGCCAATCCCCCAATTCATTATCATACTGAACTGGTCCCAAGCATTCAAATCCATTCCCATAAGAATTTTAGTTCAAACCTGCTTAGCAAATACACATTCCAATAATAAATGCTCAACATTTTCCTCATTCTGTTTACATAAAATACATACATTCACAATGATTTTCCCTTTCTTTTGCAGCATATCAATTGTTAACACTCTTCTTTAACTTCAGCAACAATAAGAAAGCTCTGACTTTCAAGGGAACAGACCACTGCCAAATCTTTCCTGCCTCTTTATCCATCCATCTATTGTGATCATTAAACAATAACTTATAAGCCGAGCTAACTGAAAATTTCCCATTTTACTAGGTTTGCAATAACTTTATCCTCCATATCAAGATAATAAAACATTGTTTAAGAATATCCAAACATTGTACATATTCAGTCACAACCTCATTCCTAACTCTCCTATAAGAACAACATATATCCCAATTTAAATTGAATGTACTACCTACCATCTCATAAACATATTTGTTTTTTGAAGTAACTTTAGCAAAAAGAAGAGAAAATTGAACCTTAAGAGCACATTCACCAATCCATTTCTGCTGCTAAAATTTCACTTTGTCACCTTTACCAACAATGTTTCTCATATTACCCATAAAGAAAATTCTATGGGATAACATACCTTTCCAAATCGGTGATATACCTTTCTTCTGTCATCCTTTTGCCACTATCCCATGCTCGATATACTCCCTATATTTCTCCCCTAAAATCCTATGCCATAACTTATCCTTTCTGTTGCACATCACCACCACCACTTAGTCAACAAAGCACTATTCATAATTTGTATCTTTTTTAACCCCAAACCCCTTCATCAATTGGAGTGCACACTTTGTCCCATTTAACAAGACTATATTTCTTCTTACCATCATGCTCCCCTCATAAAAACCTTCTATCAAGTCTTCTATCTTTTTTGCCACACATCTAGGTATTTTAAACAATGACATGCATATATTGGTAAATTTTTTATGGGGAAGCTTTCTATGTTTCCTCTATAGCATAAAACTTCTATACTTCCCCTTATCCAACCGTCCATTCTGAATGGAGGGCTAAGATTTCCCCAATCACAATGTCACGTCTCTATACTATTTTATTTTTATTTATTTTTTTTACACTATTTTGACACAAAAATTTGGATGTCCAATCCTCTATTAAACTCGCACTAAAGAAAAATATTAAAAAAATATTTCTAATAAAATACAATGACCAAAATACCCATGAAAATTTCAAGGGGTATTTTGGTCATTATATTTTATCAAAAAATTATTTTTAACATTTTTTATAGGTGCGTCCCAATGAGAATATGGTGGATAACATATTCATATAATTTATATAAAAATAAAATACTTTGAGACATCGGATCTAAGATCAAACGGTAAGTGTCAAAATTGGACGGTTGGATGGTAGGGGAAGCATATATCTTCTATGTTGTAGGGGAAGTATAGAAACCTTTCACATTTGCTATAGTTTCCTTGATCAATGTAATTCTGCCCCCCAAGGACAAAAGTTTGTATTTCTATGAGTCAAGCTTATATTGTATCCTTTGAATAACTGGATCCCACAAAGCCACCCTATTGTTGCTGTCAGATAGTGGTATCCCCAAATATCTAACTGGAAATCTACCAATTTCACAGTTCATACATTCAGCAAACTGTTGCACTTTGCTATCTTCACATGCAACATCAATAATATGTGTTTTATTCAAGTTTACCTTCTGCCCCGTTACCACTTCAAATACTTTCAAAAATCTCTTCAAAACAGAGATCTCTACCTCATTAGCACCACACAATATTAATGTATCATCTGCATACTACAGATAGGGTACATTAGTCTCATTGCTCTTAACCTAGAAACCACTTATGCAGATGAGATACATTAGTCCCATTGCTCTTAACCTAAAAACCACTAAGCAAAAACCACCGATGATAACATCACACTGAAAACTTCTCCCATAGTTGTAAACAAAAAGGGAGAAAAAGGATCTCCTTGTCGTCGAATTCCTCTTGAAGCTTTAAGAAAATATTTCGGTTTCCCATTAATTAAAATGGAAAAGTAAGTTGAACTCAAACAACCTTCAATCCATTTTAACCACCTATCTCCAAATTCCATAGCTTTTATAGTTTGCAATAAAATCCTCCATTCAACTTTATCATATACCTTTTCTATATCAATTTTGCATACTATACCTTCTGTCTTATCAGCAATTCGAGAACTTATAATTTCTTGAGCACATAAAATGCTATCCATGATTTGCCTATTTGAATAAAGGTTGATTGAGGGCCTTTAATCACCATAGGAAAAACACTTTTTAATCTCTTAGCTAAACACTTAGCAAGGATCTTGTAAAGGCTAGATAGCAAACTAATAGGCTTAATATCCCCCAACTTTTGAATGCTTCTCTTCTTAGGTATAAGAGCAATAAAAATAGAATTCATGTTAATGTTCACCACACCTCTTTCATGAAATTCAAAACTAAGGTTTTAAAAAATGGATCGATGACTCAAATCAGTCATACCCATACCCATGTCGGATTGGGGAATCAGTGGATGGGATCGGAGAATCAATGGAATTGGTAATTTTTTTCTCAAATTTTTTTACAAAAATCACTATAAATATCTAAAAATAGTGTTCTTTTAGTTTCTAAAAGAATTTAGGAGTGGTGCATTATGGACTTTCATTACTTTATAAAAATAGGTGAATACTGAGACCTTGTTTTCCTGTTTAGATATATGCATAATTATTAATTATAACATATTGAGAAAGTATAGAATGAGACCAGTTACCTTTGATACAAGGCTAATCTTGACCATTGGATGTGAAATTGGGTGGATGCAATTATTCCATTGACCAAGCTCAATCTTCAAAAGAAATTTTCTCAAACTTTGTGACACATCCAAGCTATCAAATTTCACATCAAATGGTTGTAAGGAATTATGACCACCTTGTATCAAAGATAAATGGTCTCAATGTATATAATTCTTAATATATTATTACAATATAGAATCAAAATAATTTAAAAATATTAGCAAACACTTATGTATTACAAGATTAAAAAGAATAATTTCCCATATAAAATAAAATTAGGGTCACATGAAAGTGTCAAACATTTATTAATTTACTTTACTTAACCAAAATTATTACAACCTAAGTAACTATAATATTATATACTAAAAATTTTTTAAAGAAAAATTGTTGATTTATATGTTATATTTATTTTAGTATACAAATAAGAACAAATCTAATATCTATCATCTAATTTTAAAAAATCTTATTTAAAACTATAAGAAAAATAATACATTACATAATTTATAATACGAATAAAATAATAAATAAAATACAAGATTTGGTTATTAAATGTATAATTATTAATTATAATATTATAACAACTATGATTAAAAATTTATTAGAAAATGCTTCCATATCATATGATTAAAAACAAAAAATAAAACTTATGACATTAAAAAAAAATACCGAGAATTTTTTTTTTTTAAGATGTAGTTGGTTAGGTGCATCGATCTCGCCCTCCAGATCTAGATTATCTAGCGGCACGTATCTCGAGTTTCTAAAGAAACCTGGGACTTGAGATCGCTCTCTCAGGAACCTTGCTCAAGAGCAAGGGCAAGTATGTCAATCTTTAAGAGAGGAATTTAAGGTGGGTTCGGGACTTACTCGGGCTGGTTCGCATGGGCACCCTCTTAGATCACGAAGAAAGTACCCTAACTGCTTTAGCTGGTTCGGATTCGCCTCCTTTGAGCGGCAATTACCTTGTTTTCTGCATAGAACTAACATGGTTAATTTTCAAGACAAGTGGGCCAAAGGGATCCACCCTTGTCTTAGGTCAATGTATGTTCATATGAAAGGGTGATGAACTGGAAGGTTCAAATAAGGATAGAAAAGAGAAGGGAGCTTGATGAAGGGACGAGACTAACATGATAGCTAGACAATGACCGACTCGGAGTGGTAGCAAGACAGGCATAGTACTCAAGACCAGCGTGACGATAATACTACTCGAAATCGAGGCCGATAGGACTGTCCTAATCTAGTGTGGCAATAAGAAGGGCATGGTACTCAGGACCAGCACGGCGTCAATACTGCTCGACAACCAGATCGCTAAGGCGGTGCTAGACTGAGTCAACCCCTAGTCAAGTGAGAAGAAGAGAGAATGAAGAGAAGGCACTAGGTGGCGGAGAGATGAGGTCTGACGACGTTAGGCGTTGCCACTCACAACTAAGGCGTAGCAGTGTCGCGGCCTTTGGACGGCACTAGACACTACTACTCACGACTAGAGGGTGAGTAGTGAAGTACGGGTGGCGCTGAGTGTAGCCGTTGACAACAAGTGAAGAAAACACGCCCCCTCGCAGGTGGCAATAGCCTCTTGTGAAGCACGCAGTGATAACCACTTGTGAAGTGCGCGACGATAGTTCTTTCAGAGTCATACAGCGATAGACGTGGGACACAAGAGAAACCTGCGGACTGCGATGGGCACCAGCAGGAGAGAGGCTTGTAGAGGGCGATGGACACCGAGCGTGTGAAGGAACCTTGTGGACTGCGATAGCCACCGAGAGCATGAAGGAAGCTCGCGGACGGCAATAGGCACCAAGCGTGTGAAGGAAGCTCGTGGACAGCCTTAGGCAACGAGCACGCAAAGGAAGCTTGCGGACGGCGATAAGCACCGAGCACATGCAGGAAGCTCACAGACGACAATAGGTGTTGCTGCGACCCCTCATAGGCGGCAATGGGTATCGCCGTCTACGATAGGCACGCAATAGGGGAAAACCCCTGCGAGTGGCAATAAGTTTCGTAGTCTATGCTCCTCATTGAGACGTCGAGGACACATCTGCAGACAGCCATGGACAACGCCGTCTGAGAGATAGATATGAACGAACAGAATGGGAAAGAAGCTCGTGCATGGTGCTGTCATCGCCATGCGCGACCTGAGAAACCACGGGAGGAGGGAGAAAAAAGAAAAGAAAGTGGCATGCACGGCACTGCCACTACCGTGCATGGCCTCTAAGAGAGAGGCTCAGACGAAGAAGAATAAGAAGAAAGAGAAGAAGAGAAAGAAGAAGAAAAAGAAGAAGAAAAGAAAGTAATAGAAAAGAAGAGAGAGAAAGATTTACCTCAAGCTTGGGGGTACCGATCCAAAAGTTTATATCTCGTTCCTCTTTCTCTCTCAACGTGACCCAACAATAAGAAAGAAAGGGAACTTTATTAAGTAAAACTTCTCTTTTGACGAATGGTTCAAGCCTCTGTATACCATGATAGTACATGGTATATATAGAGTTGTGCACAAACATGGGTGGATTGATCAAAATTAAACCTAATTGCTGAAAATTAAGATTTAATTGAATCAAAAGAAATAGGAAAATAAGGTGTAAAATGATAGATTTTGCCCTTCCTAACAATTTGTGGAATTCAAAAACAGTTCTTGTGTTGCCCTAGAACATGCGTGATCTTTCATGGATGATCCGGGGTTTTTGTGATGCCCGTTTGAGCGAAAGACGATTATTTTCTTATAGGGCTCGGCATGGCGATCGATTTGATACCAACTTCGAGCCATGGATCATGTTTTTAGGCAACGATCATGCGACTTGAAATTTGGATGAATCTTGAAACTTTGGATCGATAGTGTGCTTGTTCCTTGATGTTTTTCAATGATTTCTTCACTGGATCACACTGAGCATGCCGTCACGATCTCGTGGCAACAAACGCAGCTCGATTCTGTGTCTGGACGAAGATTTTTCAACTTTTGAGTTTTGGTCGGAATCTGCAGTCACTTCATCAGCTCCGTGTGTGGAATCTAACTGTTCATCAAGTACGGGGTTCGGACTAGAGATATCCTTAGACCTTACGCACATGATGGAACTGGTTTCACGTCGATCGGATTGGCGATTGTCGTGATTTGGCCGCTCGAGCGAGGTATGATGCTGCTGATTTTCCGACAACTTTCTTCACGGATCAACAACTTCTCTCTAGCCTTTCTTCACACTCAGGCGTCGTTGCGGGGCATGCCATATATCGAAAGGATCGTCTTGACGAGACGAACATGCTCACAAAATTTGAGCATGATTCGACTCGAGACGGGGGAGATATGAGCATCAAAAGTTAATATTCATGATTGTCCCTTTATTGGAGTTGAGTTGCAGGGTAGTCGTACGGAAATAACGTGCGGCTCCTCCTGCTTTGGTATTTCATCTATGACTTCTTCCAAGGATGTTTGTTTAAGCTGAAATTTGAACCATGGGGGTTTTCAATCGTATCAGATCCAATGAAAGTGGTCCCATAGTAAATTGAGACATCGAAAATATAGTTTTAGTTACAGGGTCTATTTTAGTGTGCTAGAGGCTGATTCTACCGAAATTGTTTCTCAATCTGTACTGCCTTAAACATGTCGGAATGCGACGAAACTTGGTAGGATACTTTTGAGAGTCCTTATGAAGATCTTGACGGCTATTTTGAGACTGTCAGAATTTCCATTGTTTGTTAGGCTTTATTGACCAGGGACCCATGATGATGAAAAATGTCTTCCAACAGCATACCCCACCGAATGTTGTGCTTCGAGAGAAACGAGAAGTACAATCATTTGGAAAATTTTGGCTAGCCACAGGACTATGTGAACGTCGAGGAGATCCACGCAATGCTATAACTAGGATGCTCAGACGTTTGGATGCAATGTATGGGTCCATCCGTGGAGGCATTAGGTGGATAAGAGACTTTTGAGGGATCTGTCGAAGTCCTCACCCTCAAGGGACTATTTGCGATTATGATAGCTTGAGGATTTTGGAAGGACCTCATTGGTCAGAATCAAGCCTCTCTAGCGGCCAAGTGCTATGAACCTTCAGTCGGCATTGTTTATTGCTACATCAGGTTTGCTTTTGATGATCAAGGTATCTCTGTAGGTCCCATACAGCGAGGTCTAGTTGGGGGCTCCTGACCTGTCTCAAAGCTCTAGGCCTGTCGGCCAGGGGAAATTTTGGCGAGGCGGCCTCGTAGGCCCCATCCTGTCCGGTCCATCAGGGGCTTCTGACCCGTACCGAAGATCTGGGCCCATTGGCTAAGGAAGGTTTTTGACGAAGCAATCTCACGGCGAGGAATAACCCTGAAGTCTCCAATAGATTGGGCCCTAGCTTCGTCAATTTCTTGCCTTCGTGAAGATCTTTAGCATTTTGAAGGGATCTTTCAATCGTCGTCCTCACCCTCAGGGACTCTTGTTGTTTTTGGAGGTGAAGTGTGGGAGATCTTATTAGGCTCTCACTCCCGGGTGAGCCAATTTGCGTTGTGATTAGATGCTGGACAGTTGAGGATTTTGTGTAGACCCCATTAGCCAAAATTATGCTTGTTTTAGCAATTGGTTGTCGGCTGAGGCTGTGATGTTGTGCCAACCTATTTTGTTGATCCAAGTGCCCTTTGCGGGTTTTCACTTGAACAGGGGAAGTGTCATCGTAAAGATGGTTTTCACCAACTTCCTTTATTTTTATTCTCTTTTACCTATAACGTCGCGTCTATGTTCACCCATTTCATCCGTTTTTTCCCACGGTACCCTTTTGGGGTTTTCACCATGCCTGGGTTTTTGTTTTCATGGAACTCTTTTACTCATGGTTTCGTGATCATGCCTGTCCGTCATTTTTACTCATGGCATTCCCTTGTCCAAGTGTACACAATGCCAGTTTTTTTTGTGCAGGCGTATTTAGGGTCATGCCTTCGAGACCTGTGCGAAGCCTTTTAACATCATGCGGCCAGGACGTCCACTATAGTTTAAGGTCATACAACTGGACTATAGTGGTGATGAATGACAGTTTGTGGAGGCCATGGAGTGAATATGGTGGTGGTTTTGACTCAATTTGGGGAGATGGCAGAGGCTACCTATGAAAGATGGATAATGAGTGAATGGTGGGTGAAAACTGGTGACCCACTAGCTTATGACGAGTATGGATGGCGGGATGGTTCGCCATTTGTGATCATGGGTGAGACTCACTAGGGAATGATAAATTGTAATGGTCAAGTGAATGGATTCGCTAGGGAAATGATGAAGGTGGTGTGTGCACACGGATATGTCAGTTAAGGAAGGAGTGTGTGCGCATATGTGAAGGCAAGTTTAAGGTCGTGCCTCTGGGACCCAGGCAAAGTAGTTTAACGTCATGTGGTCAAGATGTGCACTATGGTTTAGGGTCATATAGCTTGGACCATGGTTATGCAGCTTAAAGTCTTGCAACTAGGACCATGCAGTTTTAAGGTTGTGCAACTAGACCTTCGCTACAGTTTAAGGTCATATAGTTTGGACCATGGCTGTGCAGTTTAAGGTCATGCAACACGGACTATTGATGTACAGTTTACGGTCATGCAGCACAGACCATTGTGTGGGTCGCCATATAGGTGAAGATCCATGGGTGATAAGTATGTGGATAGCGATATGACTCCCTGGGGATAAAAATAGCTAAGGCTATACATAAGAAGGGCGCTTTAGATGAAGATCAAATTTCACTGGGGATTACGAGGGCAAGTGCGATCCCCGGGGATGATGGATAATGGTATGCGTATAACTCTATTGAGAATGATAGGCTAGAGCACAGATGCAACCCCACTGGGGGTTGAGAAGATAGGAATGACCCTAACTCCCTGGGAATAGTGGGTCGCAATAGGATGTGACTCCTACTGGGGGATGTTAGTGTGAAACATACTCTTTGAGGATTGAAGGGGCAAGTGCGACCCCCCTTTTTTTTGCATACACCTAACTCCACTGGGGATGTTGATGAAATACACCTAATGAATAGATGGACCATCTTATAATTAAAGTCATACGTATGGACTATTTGTCGCGCCATGCGTTCCATTTTAAAGGTCTTGTTGCTTGGACCATGGCTACGCAATTTAAAGTCATGCAGCTAGGACCATGTAGTTTAAGGTCGTCTAACTAGACATTCGCTACAGTTTATGATCATATAGTTTGGACCATGTAGTTTAGGGTCGTGCATCTAGACCATGGCCGTAGTGAGGGAATGTGCTCTCTGAGGGAATAGAGCCATCACTGGAAACTCAGCTTCCTGAGGAGTAAGACTGTGGTGCAAGAAATTAATCCTTGGGGATGCAGAGCAGTGGTTCAGATGAGAGTGCCATGGCATGCACACGACATTAAGTCTTGGATGGCGCACGTGGCATTAGGCCTAGATGACGTGCGCATGACATTAGCCATGGTGTGAAGCGCACGATGTTACCTTTCGGTGAGGCACGCGACGATAGCTCCTTGATGAGGTGCATGGCAATAGCCTCTCGGTGAAGCGTGCGGCGATAAGTCCTCATGAAGCGCATGTCGATAGCCCCTTGAGGAAGCGCATGGCGATAGCTTCTTCGGGTCTCGAGCTTGACCCGCCTTGGTCTGGTCTTATTACCGTCTGAAGAGGAGAACTAACGCGTCATTTTGATCTTGTGAGGGAGAGCTTTTCGGACCGCTGGGTGTAAAAGGGGAAAACCCTCGTTTTACTGTTTTACCGAAAGGTAAAATAGCGAAGGACGGTTTTAGAATGAGAAAGACTCGGAGTTTCTATGAAGAGATTTTCGACAAGAGTTCCCCGACCAATACTTGTAGCATACAGGCCTTTAGAGGTTTTCTGGTGAGCTTGAGTAGGTCGCGAACCTTCGCACCATGCTTGCGAGTGTTTCAGAGAGTGACAAGGCTATATGAGCAGGGAACAGGGGCTACTCAAAGTTTTGCCGAGACTTTTCCCGTGAAAGCTGCAAGAGTTGAAGTGGTGTTCTGTCAGAGTTCTAGTGTTTTTCTGGTAGTTCCGCGATTGCGAGCAGGTTGCAGAAAGGTCAAGGGGCTCTGACGATCCTCTGGTTATCAGAAAAGAAGAAGGAGGAGCAGTAGTAGGCTCACCAGAACCACAGTGAAATTTTGGTGAGTTGTGGCGAACTACAAAAGTGAGATAACAGGGAGAAGGGAAGCCCGCAGGGTCATAAGTGAGCTTTCTAGGGATTCCGGTGGTCCTTTTGCCAACTTTGGTAGCGAGTAGAAGGTAGGGAAGGGTTTTCCGGTGAACTAGAGTGAGTTCCCAGTGAGAAGAGGAAATGCCGGTGAGAACCCGAGGCGTCAGATGCCTGCAACGGTTGGGAGACGAAGGGTTGTAAGACGGTGAATGGTCGCCTTCCGCACGTGCGGTGGCAGGCCACATCGTGATTGTCAGGCGGCGTGCTCAGGTTTCAAGGGATGTGGTACACCGCACATGCAACACATGCGAACAGCTAGAGCACATGTGGCATCAAGTGCTTTACTTCGACAGACGGTGATAGGTCCTTAGTCGTGAGACGACGATAGTCTTGTCTTCTGTGCACAGAGATACCATCTCTTCTGGCAGATGGCAACAACTCCTTAGCCGTGAAACAACGATAGTCCTGCTTCTACACATGGCGATACCATCTCAGCGGGCAGACGCTAGTCCAACCCTTGGTTGCGAGACGACGATAGTCTACGCAATTTTTTTGTGGCCCCTTACCGTCTTTTTGCTCTAATGGCCCAGCCTTTGGGTGCTATTCCAGATGTGAAGAACCTTCTGTGAGCAGGGGAGCTCGGCACCAATGATATCACCGGTGAAATCTTGGTGAGAGGTGAGCCAATCTGGCTCACCGAGGCTTTATGTGAACTCAGGTGGCCTTTAAGCATCACCTTTGTTAGTAACCCTGTTTGGTTTAGGGTGAGAGAAGATAACGACGATAATGTGAGTGTAGAAGATGGAGTAGTCCTCCTGCATTGCTTGCACCGAAATATAGCCTCAAATGGGGACTTGCTGACTCTAGGCAAGAGGATGGTGAAAACCCCGGGCATGAAATGGTCTTCTGTTGGGCTGCGGGTGCAAGGAGAGCACCAGTATTTGAAGGGTTACCATGACAGTGCTGAGGCGGTACAGGGGCATTCTGAAGCGTGCTCCCCTGTTGGCCGCCATTCAGTGCTAAGTGAGCTACTATGACTATTACTCGAACACGGTCAAGGTGCTTTTGGAAACCTGGAGCCATGTTAGTAACACATGGTTGCTCGGCCATGGGAAGGCAAGGATATCTCTACTAGATCTGTATTTCATTGGTGGGCTGCCGCTCATTGGTAGTATGTATGACGAGTTCGTGCACCTGAACTGTAACAATCCTAAAATTTCAAAAAAAAAAAAGGAGAAAATATGCTTTTAAATAGGTGATGTTCTGTTTGAATATGATGGTCCTTGAGGACCATCACTATTTAAAAAAAGATTTGCCTTTGCCTTTACTTTTTTTCTTTTGCCTGCTGCTGCTTGCAGCTGGCAACGTCCTTTAGTGGACGTGGTTTTCGTACGATAAAAGTCTGCTTTTAACGCGACACCTCAGGTATGAGGTAGAGCGTAATAAAACAATATAATAATACGTTATAAGAATTTAAATAGGGGATGTGAGTACTCCCACCCTAAAACAAAACTTTGAGATCTCTCTCTGGTCGAAACACAGTGAACTTCTCTCTCGAACCGAATTCTTTTATCGGAAGCT
>NW_006498549.1:1959887-1970504 GCF_000471905.2 Amborella trichopoda | reverse complement strand
AGGAATAACAGTACTGTAAATTCATGGGGTGTGACATGAACTCAGTCATTTTTGGAGATGAACACGTTGAGAAGGAATACCCACCAGTTGGGCTTCAGGAGTTGTTTCAAATTTACCAGCTGCTTTGGTCTGAGACCAAGAAGGGACGCATCACCTTCACCAACTGGGTGGCCTTTTTCTATGGGGACTATGATGATGAAGTCGGTCCATCACCAAGGAAAGGGGAGAAGGGGCCCCCACCAATTCTTGGGCTACGGAAGGAGAATGGGCATATCTTCCTGGCTGCTTATCTGGTACTTTTCTTGTGCAAGTTTTCTCTCCCTGGTGGAGCATACATTATTCGTCCGGACACTTTCTATGTGGCTTGTGAGATGGCGAGGGGGCAAGAATACACCCTTGCACAACCAGTCTTGTGCAGCATTTATTACGGGTTGAGAGCCGTGTCCCGAGGAGCGATGAAGGAGGGAATGACATAGTGGATGATGAAGGCTTCCTAGGGGACTTCAAGACGCCTTTCCCCATCCATTATGTCTATGGCTGGCTTGGGGCTTATTTCCCAGACACCTACCTCCGAACCGGAAAATTGGAGGAAACAATGTGCTCATTTCTGCTGAGGATTGCGGGGTAAAAAGCAATCTTCCATACTCTCGGCCACGCGCGTTGTTTTTTTTACATCGACCATCTCCACATGAGGAGACGCACCTTCCCGATAGGGAATCTCACAGATCGTGCCTTTGTTGACAAGCTGGGCAAGAGTCTGGACGGTGCTTCTACCACTCATAAGGAGTTGATGTATATGTTGAGTGTCAGGGGCGGAGTTCTTCCCTATCGCACTGTTCATAGTGCAAAATTAGAGGGGTATTTCCCTCATAGATTTGCTCGGGCCCATTCTCCATATTCTTTGAGAAGCGGCATAGCAAGGCGGCTCACTGGAAGAAGGACCAGCTGGGAACCCACAGGGAGACTTGGCTCCCAAGGCACCTTCATACAGCTTGGGCCACGTGCTTGGCGTTCACAGAGGTTAATAAGTATGTGCTACCATATTTTGGTAGAAGAGAGTGACTGAAGCCCATGAACTTTGGTGGTGAATCACCAATAAGGGGTATTGGGATGTTAGCCACCCCTGAAAAGGGGAGAATTCTTGCTGAAGGAAGGAGACGAGACAGAGAAAGATGGCAAGGACTCCTCCGCTGGGGGAGGTATTCACCTTGGGCTTTCCTTGGGACTAGCACACCCTTGGGCGACCTCACCAAATTGTTGTGGACAGGTCTCTACCCCGGTTTCCCAACATGGAGAAGAAGACAGAGAGCATTTTTGACAACCTCTCTGCTATCTTTAAGTGGAAAGAGGGTCACAAGGCTCTAGGGTACGAAGGGCACTCGGTCTAGGATTTGAACAAGTTGAAAGGGATTGACCCTCACAGGAAACTTGCCGCTGATTCCCCTTGAAAGGGGGCTTCTGAGACTGCTGTGCCTCCTCAAGCAAAGGGAAAGAAGAGGAAGCGGGCTGCCCCGACTGTTCCTCATGTTTCAGCTCGTCGGGGTCCAAAGCGTAAGGGGCACAACCGTCGAGTGGTTCAAGAGCCGGAAGATGGCTCTTCGCCGGCTGCTTCTTCGGAGTCATACGTGTCTCCTGCTGCTTTTGTATCGCCCTTTGCTCTTGAGGATTCACCTTCTCCTTCACTTGAACCTTCTTCTGACACTTCAGAGGCTCAAGCTGGTTCCTCAGATCCTACTGCCCCAATCGAAATTGATTCGGATCAGGAAGTGACGTCCATGGTTGAAGGGGAGGGTCCAGTCCCATTGGAAGTGAACGGGGCTGATGAGGCTGGCCCTGATGAGGCGGCTAAGGCGGAGAGGGCCTCTAGACCTCTGGAGGTTGTTATTCCTACCAAGGAAAGGAAAGCCCTAATAGAGCTTGTGGTCATAGAAGAGGCTAGTACCCTTGAGACTGACGAGGGGCCACCCGGGCAAAAGGAAGTTGTTTCAAGTGATGTAGTCGTGGAGGATGTTGTGACAGTACATCCCCAGGGGTCAGATTTTGGGGGCCCAGACGCGGCACCCTTGGCTGCAGAGGAGGCGGGTCTTATGGGGGAACCCGTGGCTGAAGTGGTCACCATGGAAGGCAAGGGGGAAGAAGGTGTCGAATCTGCCGAGGAGGAAACGGCGGTTCAAGAAGAGAGGGAAAAAGGAGAAGGGACTGGCCCTTAAGGGGCTGAAACGAGGAGAAGAGGCTGGCCTTAGAGGGCGAGCGTGCTAATGGTGAGGCTGACAAGCCAGGTGTGGAGGATGTGAGGGCTGAGCAGGTTGAAACTGGGGCCCCTTCCGCACCTGCAAATGAGGAGAGCTTGGGCTTCACAGTCCCTCAAGAGGAGCCGGTGACTCTTATGGCTATTATCCCTTCGGGTTCTACTGCAGAGACTAATACTCATCCCATTGCAGCAGTCGCAGCGGCATTGCCTAGGCCTAGCTTGAGTGGGTTGTCTGGCATAATGATGGACATGCTTCATCTCGACGTGCAGAAGCTAAAGGGTCTGCCTCTTACTAAACTTAATGGTGCAATCCAACAGTTGAGGCAGGTTGCCCTTACTTTGATGGCGTCGTAAATGAGCTAGAAGGGTGGAGAACAAAGGCCTTGCGCGAAGAAGCAACTGCGCAGCGGCTGGAGGGCTCGCAGTTACCCCTTTGGAATCCTCACTTTTGCGCTACTGTGAACTGGTAGAAACCTAGTTGCAGTAGAGGGATGCTACAGTCTCTCAGAGATTCTACCTTACTGAAGAGGCCATCACCCGCCACCACAAGGTGATGGCTCTGAGGGTGAAGATATTAGAGCTGATGCAGAAGCTTGACAAGCTGGAGAAGGAGATTGTGGCTTGGGAAGCAAAGGACAAGGTGGTTCTTGATAACATTTTGTCCCTCGAGTATTCTTTGGGAGAAGTGACCACCTTGATGGAGCATGAAACGGAGCTGGAGGCAGGTTTGAAGGGCGAAATCGAGCGGGCGAAGGTATCAGCTACAACATACAGGGGGAAGATCAATGAAGCCATCGATCGATTTTGACGATGCCTTCTTCTCTTTTTCTTTTCATTTCTTCTTATTGTAAAGAAAAGAAGCTTGTAATGCCCACTTAATTTATGAATGGAACAATTCTTTTCTCTTTCTGTGATCGGCATGTCTTTTATTCTTCCTTCTCTTTTTCATTGCTTCGCCCTTTCATTGTGTAAGGCGAAAAAGGATATCTCACTCCTTGCTTCGTCTTTTGACAGCTTGTCATGGCTTCAATGACTTCGAATGGGAGAGCAGTTGCTCCTCACCCCTTAGTGTTTGATTGGATAGGGGCTCATAATTCACAGTTCTCATGATTTGATGAGCCTGTTCGCTGTAAATACTCCAATCAAGGGGAGCCTTGGCTTCGATTCGAGGTACATTGCTTTTGAGCTCGTCATAAACCTTAGTCTCAGGGACAAACTCCTCAAGTGCTTTGAAGCAACGAGCATAACCTCCAACTGACTCTGGAGGCTACACACCTCACTTCTTAGCTCTGTCATTGGGTCTTATTCCTGAGAGCCGGAGGGCTGACTCTTGTCCACATGTACGTCTTTGGGAGCATTTGAGAGGTGTAAGACCTTCTCTTGGATGCTGGTGATCCCCTTGTTTAAGGAGGATGGAATTTGAAGTACCCTCCTTGGTGGTTGGTGTGCTAATTCTGCTTCTAAAAGAGCAATGGGGACATGCAAAACCTTTTGCTGGTCCGGTGTACAAAGGTATACTTGGGTAGATAGAAGTCAAAGGGAAGATTTTTCCTTGTCTTTCCTCCTCGTTGAACATGTTTGTAATCTCAGATCTTCAACATCATCATGAGAAGAGCGTATGTCTAAGTCACAAGCCTCCAATCATCATCCTTTGACTTTTCTGGTGTTTGAAGGTCTATGAAATAGTACTTAGCATTAGCATAGTGAGTCTCAACTACAGGGAACAACCTCTTATCAGCATAGACCGTGTGCTGTCTCCCATCTCGGCTTTACTTGAAGGATTGGTGGAGCGTGGAAGGAACCACTCCCTGATCGTGAAGCCAAGGGCGGCCAAGCAGGACGTTGTAAGAGGTATCGGTGTCGATTACGTGGAACTGAGTGCAATCATTGAGGTAACTGATTTTGAGACGAAGGCGCACCGTGCCAGCTAGCTTCTCTCCTGATTGGTCGAACTTACACGGTGATGTGGGTAGGAATGAGGTCGCCAGATCGTAATCCCAATCGGATGAGGATCCTTATTGGGATCAGGTTGAATGCTGCCCTCCATTCAGCATGATCTGGTTGATAGGGTAAGTGTGTAGTTCACCATTCACGAAGAGGGGGAGATTGTGAAATTTGCCTCCCAATTGCAGGTCATCTTCGGAAAAGGAGATTGCCAAGCACCCATAGAGGATGGCTGGGTCAACCTCAATAGGTTCCACTTCAGTCTCGTACACCTCTAGGTTAGAAAGAGCTTGCACTAGGGCCATACGATAGTCTCTAGATAGCAGAAGGGCATCATAGATGCTTAGAAGGGTTAGAAGCTTTCTCAAATGCCCAATTACATCATATTTCACCTTATCCTAATTAGTATTATGTGTTCCTGATCCAGTCACTGGTGTAGATGGCAGGGGAGGTTTAGGAATAGGTTTTGACTGAGTTTTGGTTTGTGACACTGGCTGACTTTGTTGTTCAGCTGGTGCAGTCTGGGTTGATGGGGAAGTAATAGGGATTTGTATTATGGGTGTAGAGGTTTGAGGTTGAGGCTTAGGGAAAAGTGAAGGATCAGGAAACTTGAAGACCTTGAACTTTTGAGGTGTGGCTTGTAGCTTCTTCCCCGATCTCAGGTTCATTTGCCCCGTGCTGGATGGTACTTCCAAGATTTGAACCATGTGGGAGGCTTCTTTGAAAGAGGAGCTTGAGGATGGCTCGGTATTGGCTTGGGTTGACAGGGCGTCAGTGACTGTCAAGAATCCAACCGCCTAGGCCAGCATCTTTTTAGGCACTTCCGCTGTGACCTGCTGAGGCTGGTGCCTCCGAGCTCTCTGTTTAGAGTGTCGAAGTCTGGGCATTGCCGAGCTACACCTGTGGAAGAAATAGAAGAGGAGGGAAAAGAAGAAAAGTTAGAATGTTCTAGGCAGCGTTTTATGTCGTCGCCATAATTGGACATGCGCAGGGGGTATTTTAGGCCTTGCCACGGCTTTGACCGTTGTGGGGTGCTTTTAGCGTCGTCACCCATATTGGACAAATCTTGAGCCGTTGATGACTCACTGATGTCCGTCTATTTGGACGACAGGATAAGGCGAGCTACGCCTGGGATGAAGTCCTGTAAGGTTGGTAGTGGAGGAAGGGGCCCGAGAAATTCTTCCTCAACTGGTAGCTAAGGAACATGATTCCTTTGGCAAGCTGACCTGGGTGCTCGTCTGCTTTTGGATCCCTGAGGAGGGGTTTGGTTCTTCCTATCAAGCTAATGAGTAGGCCTGGCTTGGCGAACTGCCTTACACTTCACGGATTTGAGTTTACTTCATCCATGGTTGACTTCGCAAGGCTGAGAAGTCGAGGGCTCTGAAGGGTCTAGTGTATGCTCATAGGGGGCATGTAATGGGACTTCCTCTTGAACGGGAGTGATGGCTTGGAAGTGTTCTGGGAGGACGGCACAAACAATGTGGCCTTCTTGGACTTTCTCCATGACTATAGCTTTGAACCCAGAGCATTCCTTCAGCTCGTGGCCCCATACCTAGTGATATGGGCCCCAGAGGTTTTCCATACCCTGAGCAAGGCGCTTAAGCGGTCCAGCGAGCTTGGGAGTGACAAGACCCTATTGGAGCATTGCCCCAAAGAGGGCCTACATAGGATCTAGCTCAGCGCATCCCTGAGCTTGTGTCAGGAGGTCTTCTTACACCGGTGGAAGAGGGACTTGAGGGCGTCGTTCTGGGTTACCCTAAACTTCTTGGCATTGTTGCATCTACTTTGCCAAGAGCTCGTGGAAACCAGTGCATTCACTCACGTCCTGGCCTCATACTTGATGATACGAGCACTAAATATTCTCAGTTCTTGAAGGCAGGAACTTGGGCTGCCTTGTCGGCTTGGGCATGACGTGTCCTTCTTCGAGCATTATGGAGAATAATGCACGGAGGATAGTGGGTGCCTTGTCACCCTCTTGGATTGTCACTATGTGAGAAGCCTCGATTGCCCTAAATGCTTTCTTTAACTCTTTGAACTTTATCTGACCCTTGTTAATAAGGACTTCAATAGTGTCTTTGAGCTTATGGCAGTCTTGAGTGGGGTGGCCTACTCTCCGGTGATAGGCGTAATACTTCTCATGTGTCTCATGCCTAGCTTGTTCTTCAGTGTTGACCTTTAATAGCTGGATCATGTTTTGCTCCAGTAGTAGTCGAAGCAGTGCAGGAACCCATTCCTTGTCAAAAGGATAGACCTTGTTCTGGTGTTGGATCTAGTAGTCACTTCGAATGATATTTTTAGGATGCAGGACCTTGTTATAAGACTACTGCTTGCCCCCAGCCTGAGACATTTGTGCCTTGGAGAGGTCCAAGGTTTGAGGGACAGTGTTCTTAGTGTCAGTCACAGTGACAGCTGCACTTATCATAGCTTTTTGCTGATTGCCCCGATTGCTGGAGCGGGAGTTCGAGCCAGAGGATTGCTGGTGAGATCCACCATGGTGCTTGGACAGGACATCTATATGGAGTGCTTTAGAGATGAGTTTTGACATGGAGAGTGGATTGGAGGCCTCGACATGCAGGGGCGATCTCGGGCAGCATGTTTCGTATGCAGGTCTAAACTGCCTCTTTTTCAGTCATGGGAGTAGCTTGAAAGGTTAGCAACTTTCTCCATCGGGCTATGAACTTATCAACCGCTCACCATGGTCTTGAGTCAAGGTGAGAAGCTCAATGATTTTTACATTCCTTTGGACTTCGTAAAAGCATTGGTAAAACAACTGCTCCATTTCTTGCCATGTGTGCACTGAGTTTGGAGGCAACCGAGCATACCACTGGAAGGTTGGCCCTTCAAGAGCCTCAATGAACTGACAGAGGAGGAGTCATTCGTCAATTGCCGTCTCTCGACAAGCAGCTTGAAAGTGAGCAGTATGATGGTGGGGGGATGTAGTACCATTGAACAGGGGGAGCTTCCCTTTTTGGTAGTTTGGGGGAAATGACACTTGATCGATATACGAAGGGTATGACTTCTGGTAGAGCAGCATCTCTTACATGCCCGGGACCTTAGTCTTGAGACTGTGGGTCACCATGGCGTCTATATCAGCTTGAGAAACCATGCGGGAAGAAGAGCTGTCCTGGGAGACCGGTGGGGGAGTTTGCTTGGGAATTGTGTCTTTACCAAACGGGGGATCGGTCTCATGGTGAGAAGAAGGGGACCTGAAGGATTCTAGGAGATCCATCATTTCGTGGATGGACTGCATCATTACCTCGAACCTGTTCATATGCTCTTCTTGGGCATCATTAGGGTCGTCGATCACCATGACACTAACCGTTTCTTTTGAAGGGTCAGAGCCAGGAAGAGTAGTGGACTGCCAGGGTTGACGAGTCGCATGAGGCAAGTCAGTCTGCAGGGGCTCTGCATGCCCCAATTGGACTCGAGCCTTGTACGCCAATCTTAGGACCGTGGCTTCTTGTCAGTGATCACCGAGTAATATTCTTGGACCTGCTAAGGTCTGGGATTCACAGAGGGAAGAAGAGATTGTGTGGTAGGAGGTCACCAAGAGTGGTAACCTCAACTGCCTTAGAGGCTCCTCTGGTCAGGATCTGCAGGCCTCGCTTCTGCTTAGTCTTGAGGTTGCTATGGACTTCACCCTAGAACCGGGCGCAAGATTTAGATTGCGCCACTTTTCTTGAGCATGTGAGGACTGTGTCTATTAATTGGAGCAGAGAGTGGGGTCCAAGGACAGAAGGCAACCTGGATTTCTGCCTTGGAGGTTGGAGGCCTCTGTCTGACATCAGGTTGTTGCCCCAAATTCCCTTGGGGGGTCCGAGTGCATGTCTGACTTGAGGCGGCTGACTCAAGATGGTACTCTTAGGGAAAACCTTTGAGTACTAGGTCTCGAGATGCTTGCCTGGTGAAGGAAGAGCGACAAAAAAAGGAGCTGGTTCGTGACTCCCCCTGAGTCAAGATCGGGGAGGAATTTGCAAAGCTGGTGCATGTGCACCTTTAGGGTTAGCCATTCGGGGTGACTTGGGAGTCAGCCCGGGCTCGGTCAACTGGTCCGACCTTGGGAGGTCGAGACCCACAAGCTTGTGCTTGTGAGAGACCGGGCAGGAGCCTAACTCGCACAGGATGAAGTTGTGAGTGCTGAGAGGGAAGACAGAGTGGTCGATCCTCGTGTGCTTGAGTTAGCATAGAATTGGCACTACCCCGAGCTGTGGGATGCAAATATATGACGCATACAGGGTTCGGCCCGAGAAGGCCTAGCCTGGGATGCGAGCTCAAGGCAGCATGAAAGTTTCCCCGAGGTGTGGCTCGAGTGGATGGACCATGAGCCTTTAGATGTGTGCACGAGGTGGAGGCCGTAGGGTCTCTGCCTCGGTGTGTCAAGCCTCTAGGTATAGAGGTTCGGAGTGGTGAAAAAGCATGGGGGGTTGCCTTACGGCGAACCTCAGAAGTGACGGCAATCTGCTTGCCTTTCATGAGAGGAGTTAGGGCAGCCTTTTGGCGTACCCCAACAATATGATCGGCAAGGGACTTGCCAGTGGCAGGGCGCGTGCTATGTGCAGTAGCAGTTGTGCTACCAATGCGAGGGACCTTGGTGGAGGGTCCACCAGGGCGAGGAAGAGGGGAATCAGGGACCTTCAAGTCCCTTCTTGCACCAAACTAGGAAAGAATCTGCCGGATTGTGAGTCCTCACTCATAAGGAGTGTAGGGAAGGAGGCTTGAGCATCTCGCTTCCCTGGGACAGTCACGAGTGCGGGGATAAGAAAGTCCTCAACTCGGATGAACAGATTGCATAACCCAGATGCCATAGAATGCCATGCCGAAAGTAGAAAGGGATACTGATCAAACAAGAGCGAACCGACGAAGGGGTAGTAAGTCCCCAGTGGAGTCGCCAAGCTGGTTAGGTGCCTCGATCTCGCCCTCCAGTTCTAGATGATCTGGCAGCACATATCTCGAGTTTCTAGAGAACCCGGGACTTAAGATTGCTCTATCAGGAGCCTTTCTCAAGAGTAAGGGCAGATATACCAACTTATGAGAGAGGAATTTAAGGTGGGTTCGGGACTTACTAGGGTTGGCTCGAGTGGGTGCCCTATTAGATCACGAAGAAAGATCCCCAGCTGCTTTAGCTGGTTCGAAATCACCTCCGTTGACATGCGATCACCTTGTTTTCTACACAGCACTAACATAGTTAATTTTCAAGACAAGTGAGCCAAAGGGACCTACCCTTGTCTTAGGACAATGTACGTTCATATGAGAGGATGATGAAGTGGAAGGTTCAAATGAGGATAGAAAAGAGAAGGGAACTTGATGAAGGGACGAGACTAGCATGATAGCTGGACAGTGACCGACTCGGAGTGGTAGCAAGACGAGCATGGTACTCAGGACCAGCGCGATGACAATACTACTCGAAACTGAGGCCGATAGGAGTGTCTAAATCTAGTGTGGCAGCAAGACGGGCATGAAACTCGAACCCAGTATGGTGGCAATACTGCTCGACAACCAGACCGCTAAGTCGGTGCTAGACTGAGTTAACTCTCAGTCAAGTAAGAAGAAGAGAGAATGAAGAGAAGGCATGAGGTGGCGGAGAGATGGGGTCCCGACGACTCTTGGCGTTGCCACCCAAAATCATGAAGTAGCAGTCTCACGGCCTTTGGACGGAGTTAGACACTACTACTCACGGCTAGAGGGTGAGTAGTGAACCATGGGTGGCGCTGGGCATCACCGTTGACAACACGTGAAGGTAGCACGCTCCCTCGCGGGTAGCAATAGCCACTTGTGAAGCACTCGGTGATAGTTCTTTTTGAGGCATACGGCAATAGACATGGGACGCAAGAGAAACCTCCAGACAGCGATGGGCACCGTGTGCACGAGAGAGGCTTGCGGACAGTGATGGGCACTGAGCGCACGAAGGAAGCTCACGGACGACGATAGGCACCTAGCGTGCGAATGAAGCTCGCGGATGGCGATAGGCACTGAGCGCGCGAAGGAAGCTCGCAAACAATGATAGACACCGAGCACGCGAAGGAAGCTCGCGAATGGCGATAGGCACCGAGCACGACCGCGACCCCTCGCGGACGGCGATAGCCGTTACCGCGACCCCTCGGGGGCGGCGATGAGCATCACCGTCTGTGATAGGCATGCAACAGGGGAAAACCCCTGTGGGCGACAATACGTTTTGCTGTTTGTGCTCCTCATTTAGACATCGAGGACACATGTAAGGACGACGAGCCTTGTCGAGAGATAGAGATGAACAAACACAAGGGGAAAGAAGCTCGCGCATGGTGCTGCCATTGCCATGCGCGACCTGTGAAACCACAGGAGGGAGA
Source organism: Amborella trichopoda (assembly GCF_000471905.2). The sequence goes on along the minus strand of NW_006498549.1, from coordinate 1,959,986 downwards.
AAAAAGAAAAGAAAGAGGCATGCACGGCACTACCACGGCCGTGCATGGCCTCTGAAAGAGAGGCTCAGGCGAAGAAGAAGAAGAAGAAGAAAGAGAAGA
>NW_006498549.1:1920386-1959416 GCF_000471905.2 Amborella trichopoda | reverse complement strand
AGAAGAAGAAGAAGAAAGAGAAGAAGAGAAAGAAGAAGAAAATAAAGTAACAGAAAAGAAAAGAGAGAAAGATTTACCTCAAGCCTAGGGGTACCGATCCAAAAGTTTCTCTCTCCTTCCTCTCTCTCTCTCTCTCAACGTGACCCAACAATAAGAAAGAAAGGAATTCTATTAAGTAAAAATTCTCTTTTGGTGAAGGGTTCAAGCCTTTGCATACAATGATAATACGTGGTATATATAGAGTTGTGCCCAAACATGGGTGGATTGATCAAAATTAAACCTAATTGTTGGAAATTAAGATTTAATTGAATAAAACGAAATAGGAAAATAGGGTGAAAAATGATAGATTTGCCCCTTTTAACAATTCATGGAGTTCTAAAACAGTCTATGTGCTGCCCTGGAATGTGCGTGATCTTTCATGGATGATACAAGGTTGTTCTGATGCCCATTTGATCGAAACACAATTGTTTTCTTATAGGGCTCAGCATGGCAATCGATTTGATACCAACTTCGAACCATGGATCGTATTTTTAGGCCACGATCATGCGATTTGAAATTTTGAGGAATCTTGAAACTTCGGATCGATAGTGTGCTCATTCCTTTATGTTTTTCTGTGATTTCTTCACTGGATCACACTGAGCATACCATCACGATCCCATGGTAACAAACGCATCTCAATTCCATGTCTGGACGAAGATTTTGCAACTTTGGAGTTTTAGCTGAAATCTGGAATTCTAGCTTTAGAATTTGCAGTCACTTCATCGGCTTCGTGTGCAGAATGCGACTGTTCATCATGTACGAGGTTCGAACTAGCGATAGCCTTAGACCTTATACATGTGATGGAACTATTTTTGTGTCAATTGGGTTCGTGAGTGGCATGATTTAGCCGCTCAAGCGAGGTGCTACACTGCTAATTTTCTTGCAACTTTCTTCACGGATCAGCAACTTCTCTCTAGCTTTTCTTCGCGCTTGGGCGTCGTCGCGGGACGTGCTATTTCGCCTATAATGTCTTCGTGTGATGTCCGTTTAAGCTGAAATTTGACCCTTGGGGGTTTTTAACATTGCCAAATCCAGTGGTGGTGGTCCCACAAAAAATTAAGACACTGAAAATATAGTTCTAGTTATAGGGTCCATTTAAGGGTGCTAAAAGCTGATTCTGTCGAAATTGTTTCTCAGTATGCGCTGCCTTAGACATGTCTGAATGTGATAAAACTTGACAAGAAAATTTTGAGAGTCCTTATGAAGATCTTGACCAATTCTGGGGCCGTTCTGAGAATATCAAAATTTCCACTGTTTATTAGGCTTTTTTGACCGGGGACCTATGGTGATGAATGATATATTCCAACAGTAGTAGCTAACAAAACCTCCGAAATAAAATTTTGAAGTCAATAGGATTGGATCCCTTAGCCTCTCAGTAACACATACAACACGCTTGCACACAAAAAAGCATTTAATATGATAGTGTAAACAACACGCAAAACGTACAACATGCTACAAGAAAATTCAGCACGCACAAAATGAATAGAAGCTGAGAATTTTGAGTATTCAACCCGGTGCCAAGGAAAGGTGATTGGAACGATTAGTCCCACATCGAATAATGAGTGTCACGTTTGCCTCGATAAATGCTGGCACAATAGAGTACCTTCGTATACACCTAAAAGTATGTGGGGGTAGCCCATATTGCATTGGGGTGCCATGTGTAGCAGCCGTGAAGCAGTATATATTTTATTAGGGGGAGCCACGTGTTGGTAGTTGTGAGGATGGGGCTTTAATGCCCTCAATTCTAAAAATATTTTCAAACACGTCCAAGTTTCATGGACTTCACGGGACTCAGTGGTTCACTGCTATCCCTGACATCACATACCGATCCATGATGTCATACATGCGATTTAATGTAGCAAATTGACCGGATCGGTCAAATCCCATTTTATGGCCAGATCTAGGACGGTCCAGCTGATTCCCTATCCAGATCGCCTGGGATGGGGCTTTAATGCCCTCAATTTTAAAAATATTTTCAAACACGCTATACTTTCATGGACTTCACGGGACTCGGTGATTCACTGCGATACTTGACATCACATACCAATCCGTGATGTCATACATGTGATTTGCTACAATATTTTCAAACACGCCATAGTTTCATGGACTTCACTGGACTCGGTGATTCACTGCAATACCTGACATCACGTACCGATCCGTGATGTCATACATGCAATTTACTGTAGCGAATCGATTGGATTGATTGGATCCCATTTTATGGCCATATCTGGGATGATTCAGCTGATTCCCGATCTGGATTGCCCGATTTCGGACCACCGGATTCCAGATCGGGAATTTTTAAACACCGGTCATAACACATAAATAACACCGAGGGTTCTCACGTTGAGTCGAGCCCATGTCATTGAGTCAGACCAATCCGGTCGCACCAGACAAGAGAATAGCAAAAGGAGGACCAGCAACCGGCCGAGCCAACGTGGCCCTAGCCAACCTTAATGCCCATAGGGCTGGTCTGGCTTGGAGCGGGCTAAAAAGGCTTGGACTTGGGCCAAGCTGAACCTGGCGGACCATGTCGTGGCCTGGGCCTAAGACTTGGCTGACTCTCTGACCTTGGGCCATAGTTTTGAGGCCCTGGTAGTTTTTTGGGTTGGGCCAGACCATGTGGCCCATTGCCATCCCTAACGAAAACATAAAAAGCTCACCATTGTGATCCCCCGAGAAATGATGATTATACTAATTGTTTTTATATTATTGGAAGGATGCAGTTTCTATGAGTCGACCGACTCATATGTACATATGCGCCCCCCATTAAAATTCATTTTAGATGATTTTCTTTTAGTTTTTATTAGTTTTTGATAGATTCTAAATAAAATTTTCAAATTAAAAATATAATTTTTTACTATTTTTTTATGCATCATCTATATCTTATTTATAGACATAATACTTTAGATAACATCCATCAAGCAGACTCTTGCCCTCAGTGACTCATGAAACAATTTTCCTTATCGAAAATAGTTAGATACTAAGAGTCTAATAATGTTTGACTGCCACATGGTAAATCTCCAATCTAAAATAAAGTAAACCAAACCAATGACATCCATTATATCAAAGTTAATAAATTGAAATGTATAATCTCATAGTGGCTCAAATTCATCCCATTGTTGTATTGCCACCTGAATTGGTTAAAGGGACAGGATTTGGGACCATTGACAGGAAGCTAATTGCATCCATCATATTGGTTGAGTTACAATTTTAGTGTATACCAAAGTTATTAAAACCCAATTGGACGGCGGTCCGACCAGTAAAACTAGCGATTAGAACTAATGGAACTTTGTTTGGTGCAATACGAGTACTAGACTAGGATTTCCATAGAACCAGGCAAAACCAGCAATCGATAGCTGATTTTGCCAATTTGATTGGTCCACCCGGTTTGGAAAATTTGAGCTTAGATTTTATTGTTGAGCTTAAATTCTATTTTTCAAATTTATTGCCGATTGTTTAAATGATCTTTTTCTTCCTTTCCATTTTTCTAATGCTGATTGCTTGGAATCTTTTTTTTTTGCCAAAAATTGCGATAAAAAAAAAGGGTTATACCTTTACTTTCTTTTTGAAAAAATAAATGGTAATCTTGCCTTTTATTGTATTCTCTCTCACTATGTGTTTGTGCCATACCCACGGAAGAGGAAAAGCTTTCTATATGCACTAATTAAACAAAATACAATGGTTAATTAAAAGATACGCATTGCTTAACTACTTACTAATATTTAATTTAAACAAAATACAATGTTTATTTCAATAAAATGTAATGTTTAATTATTTATTAATATTTAGTCATGGCAATTTACGAATTTTTAAAATATAATAGGTTATTATTAAAGTGAGTTAATTTTTTACAATATTTTTTAAAAATAATTTCTTATTTTTACTAATGTTGTTAGGTTTATGCGGCCTTTAAAGGGCTTATGAGTACTTGTAAAATGAAATAATAAGTGGAATATGAACTCGGCGGGAGTGTGGTCCTTCGTAGACCATATTATACAAACGATGTTTGTAGATACTAGACTGTGCTTGACGATCTAGGCCAGTTGGTTAGGAAAAACTCATGTTACCTGGGCATAGAGAACAAACTGAGAAGGGTTCTAATGGGTCATCCCTTGATGAAGTCAGAGCATATGCCCGGATGAGTGAGCCGAAGGGTTGTGTGACCCTTGTGTGTGATGGTGGCCTACTGAGACAGGAGCCAAAGCATTATCTATGGATCATCACACAGCATGCATATTGATAGATCATTTGAGAAAGTAAGTAAGCTACCTTTAAAGTGAAGCGTATGGACGTACGAGAGATACCCAAATGCATCATAGAGCTATGGTCGCATCAGGTCTAGGTGACATTGACTCGTCTCTAGGGGATGACTTGCAATCCACAAACTGGAATTGCAACTCCTTCGCTCATCGGCTAGATTTTGTTAACCCGCTAATGAGCTCCTGTTTAGACTGTGGGTCATGAAAAATATTGGGTCGGTCTGATAAAGCAAGTGTGGTCTGTAGTCCACAGTTGAAGGTGGAGTGCCCCATGATTGTTGATTCAATGTCTAAACCACATGGATCATTTTCCCATCAAATTAACTTAATTGTATTTGTTTTATTATAGAAATTATTCTAGAATTATTATTTAAATTTTTATGAACCATTAGATATTTTATTTATAATTTTTGAATTTGTAAAATTAAAGATATTGATTTTACAATGGTTTAAATATTCAAATAATATTCTAAAATTCTTTTATTAATTTTAAAAATATAAAAATATCATGGGGGCCCATTGTGCATATGGGCCCATCATATTTTTAGAAGGTGGGGCTCATGAGTGCGTCCCTTGAGTGGCACGCCCCACTCTTATTCTATTTCCTATTTTTTGGTGATATGACGTGTGGCCATATGGTTGGCAGATATTGACTAAATATTAACTTGGTATATCTTTGAAAGATTTTGTGAAAAGATTGAGTAGACTTGTGCTATTTTATGGTATGCACAATATTTTGATTAGATTTAATTTATTTAATTTCTATTGATGGGAAAATAGTTCAGGAAAGGGGGATAATAGTTTATGTACCTTCCAAAATGTTGATGGCCCATCTATGGAATGGATGACTCAAATCTCTCACATCAAATGTTACCCAAGATTAATGGTTTATATTCACTCTTACAAGAAGAGGCAAGCCAAAGAAAACCCTTAGAAACCCTAATCTTTTTTAAAGCCTATAAAAAATGATTGTCTCTACCCAAAAATCTCTACACCTTATCTCTTGTATCTAATTCCATATTTCTATCTCATATCGCACAAAGGGGAACACCCCACTTAGAATTTTTTCTCTCTCTCTTAAGAAAGTTTATCTCTCTTGGAAGTTAAAGGGGGCACACCCCATTCTCTGATCTTTGATCTCTCTCTCCCACATTGTGAAATAACCTAAGGGTTTAGGTTATGAAGTTCTTCTCTCTCATATATCTCAACTATGGATTTATGGCTTAGGATTTTAGGGTTTAGCAAAAAGAGAATCCATCTCTTTCAAACTAGGTTGCTAAGGGAATGCACCTAGGGTTTGAGTTTATGATTAAAAGAGTTCATGTTCTATTGGTGTGGCTTGGCCTAACTTGTTTTTCTTATTGAGATTGAAGGTTGATTATTGATCCCGTGCCATCGGATGGTGGTGACTCGGTGTGGGGTGTAATAAGCCCGGTACAGATAATCTCCAACACTCTCTTTTTATTTGTTGTCATATTTCCAGAATTGTGGATATTTTCTTTGTTTAAAGAAACTTGATTTAATGACATCAAGGCTTTTAAAATATTGGATTTGATAGTTTCATTTTTTTTTAAGCAAGAATTATTGTCATAAGACTACTTGTAAGTGATCTTTGCCAAAAGAAAAGAAAAAGGGTGAAAAGAAGAAAAATAAAAAAAAAATATTCTCTAGCAATATTGCATTAGTCTTTCTTTCATTGGTATCAGATCTATTGATATTTGATGTCATTAGTTGTCTTTTCTCTTTATTGAGTTCCGATCAAGCTTGAGAATGAGATATAAGAAAGCTAATGACCTTTGTGGTCAAGTAATACACCCCAGTTAAAGACCAAAAAGGCACTCTGCATAATGGGTATTCTGGGATATTTTAGATCAGTGATAGGAAGAACATAATGATGTATTTTTCTATTGCATATTTCAATGATATTGTGTGTTTTTTATATTAGGATCGACTTGTAAAATTTAAGTAGGAGATCCTAAGGGAATTAAGAGTTATGGAATCATCAATCAAGGGTGTCAGTTCTGACCCTGCAAAATCCAAAAACTTAGTTCGGTAATTTTTCCCACCAATCATATGATTTGATTTTTTGCTAAATTTTTTTTGTGACTTACAAAATTGAGTCTAATATCAAGAAAAAAACATTTCGTTAAGAAATTCTTTATGGTTTGTAAGATACGATCAATTTATTGAAGGGCACAAGTGTTGTTTTCTACAACGAAAACTATTTCTATCACTTGGAAGTCATAATTTTATTTCTATTCTTAATGTAATATTTTATAGCTGACACTAAGTTTTTATACTTCCAATCAGAGTCTAGTTTCGAATAAAATTTATTTGAGAGGGAAATATCAATAGGAAGAGAGGAATAAAAATTGTGGATTAAAGAGAGGTCATCCTGAATTTTCTGCAATTTGTTATGTTCTTTATTGAGACATGAATAACTATATTTATCAAGCCTACTTAACATAGTGATGTGAGGCTTGTGGAAATATATGTGTTACTATTATGTGTTTACTTTCAAACAAAATTAGTTTGAAAGGGAAACACCATGAGGATAGAGAAAAAAAACAATTTTACGAGATAGTAATCATCTTGGAATTCTGCAATATGATTTATTTTGTAACGTGAATGTCACTTATTTATTTCTCTAAAGATAAGTATTATTTGAGATTCACACTATGCTATTATGATTTACTTTTGAGTCTAGTTTTCAACACAAAATATTTCAGGAAGAAATTAGTTAAGGATTGATACAAACAATTTTTTTTTGTTGAGAGGTGCTCAACCTGATTTTCTGCTGTGAAAATTGCATTGTGATGTAAATGTCACTAAAATGAGGACTCATTAAATGGTACGATTTAGGAATGGAACTGAGCACTATTTTATATTTTTGAGTTTTTTTCAATACTCAAAAGGACTCGGAGATAAACTGTTTAAAAGTTGAGAGATATCATATTTTTGTCATGGGATGCTCATGTTCTATTTTACAATAAATTAAAAAATGTGGCATGTTAAGGCACATCTTTGAATTTCTAATTATAGAGACCTTTTTAGAGCTCATTTAAAAGGGTTTTAATAGTGTGCTATGAGTATGATTTATTATAATAAAACTTTAGAAAGAGATAATATAGAGTTAGCAAGATAAGACACGATATGAAGAATGTTCGATATGGGAATAGCAAAAAGAAGAATAAACACAATACCAATAAAAGCATCTTAGTTTCTATGAAACGAAGAGATATATAGATCTGGTAGTATAGAAACGCTAAAGATATGTGGGAGAATCGAAATTGTGAAATTTAAAATGATGGAAAGAAGAAGATTAATTTTTTACGGTGTGAGACAGTGAGAATCTAACTACCAAAGAGATGGACACTTCGTGACATGTGAAACCGATGATCAATATATTCTCCATAAGTTGCATGCTCTTCCAAGATCACAAAATCTTGTCAAAGAAGTAAAAGCAATGAATCAATAAAGCCAGGTACCACACTACATGGTTTTGAGGTATGTAATCTATCTCACATTACATGATAAGAACATATAGGGAAAGAAGATTTAATAACTTTTTATTTTATGTTTAACATGCTTTGGTTATATTTTGGCTACTTGTTTTATGAATATGTATAGAGTGTATAGACATTAAGTGATAGGTGTTAACAAAGAGCCAATTTTTTAATACCTTGTATTTTAGTGTCTCCTTGGGCTAGAGTATGAACTACTTAAGGTACTAATACACATGGAGATGTGATTTGATCAAGGGCTTTGAGCCCTAAGGATGAAATACAAGAGATGGGTGTGGCTCATTCAAATATGTAAGCACGAAGGGAGTATTTTGATGGAACTCGGTCTTAGCGACCATCCTTCCAATAACGTCTATAATATGATGTGTTGCATGTGATAATGATCTCTTGATAAAGTCTCCATATTTGCCAAAAATGAAATATTTTGTCAAGGCTTTAATAGATGCTTTATTTTGGGCAAAATTATAAGATGGTATTTACGATTTGTTTTTGTGGCGATGAACTTGACTGGATAGGAAATTAAAAAAGAATGCTGTAAAATGATTTATGAAGGCTAAGCATGTATTTTAAAATTAAAATTGGATGCTTTGAGAAAAACCTAAATCTATGAATATGGTTTTGAGAAAACCACATAGTCTTGCAAGGTCCATTAAGTCTTTATGAAAATCATTTTACACTGTCATACTATTATATATATACCAAGTCAATATTTTTTATTAAAGAGAAAATATTGTCTTGATGGTATTTATAAAAATAGAAGAAAAACTGTCCTGCACTGGTTATTAAATACCATGTGCCTTGACCTATGTTTCTAATTATTTAAAATCCTCGATTACTTAAGACCTTGAACCATAGGGAATGTTGAAGGAAGGCTATCATGTTAGGCTTCCTTGATACATATTGTGTTGATTAAATAACTTGGTTTGCATGGATTTACTACCAAGATGACTAGTGTGGTTGAACCTTTATGGTTCATGAAGGTTTTGCATATTGTGAAACCAACGGGTATTGAATTACATATTACATAAGACTTGTTATGCTACCTCATGGAATATGCATAAGAATGTTGAGAATGTATATGTTGTATGTGCAATAATTTAGTGGGAGCTGCTACAGTTCCAGGTTTTTTTTTAACTGCTTGGATATTCAGATATACAGGTGCAAGCTATCTCACGGATCCAGATGATGCAAAGTCTACATATGGATATGTGTTCTTGCTTTGAGGGGGTACAATTTATTGGAAATCAAAGTAACAGGTAGTTAGGTGTCTCGATCTCGCCTCCCCTGATCTAGGTGATCAGGTGACAATGTCTCGGGTTCGAAAAACCCGGGACTTGAGATCGTTATCTCAAGAACCTTGTTTAAGAATAAGGGCAGGTATCCGATTAGTGAGAGATGAATTTTGGATGTGAGGTGAGGATCAACCTCATCTGGGTCCGTGACTTACTCGGACTGACTCGCGTGGGCGCCCTCTTAGATCATGACAGAAAGCCCCCACCTGCTTTAGCTGGTTCGGAATCGCCTCCCTTGACCGACAATCTTCTTGTTTTTCTGCAAAACACTACTATGGTTAATTTGCAAGACAAGTGGGTCGAAGGGGCCACCCATGTCTTAGGGCAATGCATATTCGTATGGCTAGGAATGTGAGGGGTTAGAGTGATAAAGTGGAAGGTTCGAACCAAGGTCTAAAAAAGAAGAAAACTTGATGAAGGGATGAAACTAGCTTGATAACCGAACAGTGATCGACTCGGAGCAGTAGCAAGACGGGCATGGTACTCAGGACCAGCACGACGACAATACTACTCGAAACTGAGGCCGTTATGACAGTGCTAGGCTAGGTCTTGTCGGTGCTAGGCGCCGCCACCCATTACTGTGGGGTAGCAATGTCACGGCCCTTGGACGACGGTAAATGCTATTGCACACAGATTGAATGAGAATAGGGAATTACAGATGGTGCTAGGCATCGCCGCTGGCAACACAAGAAGGCAGCGCACCTCTGCACGGGCGGTGAAAGCTTCTCATGAGGCATGTGACGATAGCCATTTGCGAAGTGCGTGGCAATAATTCTCATGAGGCAGACGGCGATAGGTGTGGGAAGTAGGAGGGGTGACGATGAGCACCGAACACTTGAAGAAGGCTCGCGGACGGCGATAGGCATCGCGCATGCAAAGGAAGCTTGCAGATGACGATAGGTGTCGAGCACACGTGGGAGGCTCGCGGACGACAATAGGCACCGTGCACGCCAAGGAATCTCGTGGACGGCGATAGGTATTATCGAGACCTCTAGCGGGTGGCGATAAGCATCACCGTCTGCGATCGGCACGCAACAAGGGGAGACCCTTATGGGTGACAATGAGTTTTGCTGTCTACGCTCTTCACTGAGGTGTCGAAGATACATCTGCGGACGGTGATGAGCAGCGCCAACTGCAAACCTTGCTAGGGGACAAAGATAGACGAACAGAAGGAGAATGAGGCTCATGTGTGGTATTGCCATTGCCATATGCGACCTGTGAGACCACATGAGAGGCACGCACGACACTGCCACTATCGCGCATGGCTTCTGAGGGGAGCTCAAATAGAGAAGAGGAAGAAGAAGAAGAGGAAGAGAGAGAAGAAGAAACGAAAAACAAGAGAGAGAAGAATTACCTTGAGCCTAAGGGTACCAGCCAATAGTTTCTCTCTCCTTACACTCTCTCTCAACATGACCCAACAATGAGAAAAACGAGAAACTTTATCAAGTAAAAATTCTATCTTTTGTGAAGAGTTCCAGCCCTTTGTGTACAATGATGGTACGATATATAAAGAATTTTCCCCAAACATGGGTGGATGATCAAAAGTAACCTTAATTGTTGGAAATTAAGATTAAATTAAATTAACAGAAATTAGAAAATAGGGTGTAAAATGATAGATTTGCCCCTTTCTAACAAGTTGTGGAATTTCATAACAGCCCATGTATCCTATGTTGCCCTTGAACTTGCATGATTTTTCATGGATGATCCGGGGTGTTCTGATGCCCGGTTGATTAAAAGATGATTGTTTTCTTGTAATACTTGGCTTGTCGATCGATATGATACCAACTTCGAGTCATGTATCATGTTTTAGATGCATGATCATGTGATTTGAAATTTGAATGGATCTTGAAACTTCGGATCGATAGTGTACTCGCTCCTTGATGTTTTTTGGTGATTTCTTCACTGGATCACACTGAGCATGCCGTTACGATCACGAAGCAACAAACGCAGCTTGATTCCGTGCCCGAATGAAGATTTTGTAACTTTGGAATTTTGACAAGAATCTGGAATTTCTGTGATAGAATTTGCAGTCACTTCATCGTTTCATGTGCAGAATCCGATCGTTCATCATGTATGGGGTTCAGGTCAAAGATAGCCCGAGACCTTATGCACGCGATGGAATTGGTCTTCTGTCGATCGGGCTCGCGAGTGGTGTGATTGACCGTTAGAGGGAGACACGATGCTGCTGAATTTATTGCACTTTCTTTACGGATCAGCAACTTCTCTCTAGCTTTTCTTCGCACTCGGGTGTCGTCGGGGGGCGTGCCACATATCGAAATGCTCGTCTTGACGAGACAAACATGCTCACCAAATTTGTGTGCGATCCGACTTAGGACAGGAGCCACAAAAGTTGTTGTTTGTGACTGTCCCTTCAATGGTGTGGAGTTGCAGGGTGGCCGCACGGGAATAGCGTGCGGGTCCTCTTGTTTCACGCTTTTGCCTATAACTTATTCCTGGAGTGTCCATATAAGCTAAAATTTGACCTTAAGGGGTTTTCAACCATGCCGGATCCAATGGAGGTGGTCCCACAACAAATTGATACACTGAAAAAATGTAGTTCTAGTTATAGGTTCTATTTCAGGGTGCTAAAGACCGATTTTGCCAGGACTGTTTCTAGGTCTACACTGCCATAAACATGTCGGAATACGACAAACTTGGCAAGGAGACTTTTGAGAGTTCGCATGAAGATCTTAACCAGTTCTGAAGCTATTTTGAAATTGTCAAAATTTCCACTATTTGCTAAGCCTTTATTGAGCGAGGGCCCCGTGTTGATGAAAAATATCTTCCAACAGCATGCCCGGTCGAATGTTGTGCTTCGAGAGAATCGAGAAGTGCAATCATTTGGGAAATTTTCTCTCAAACTAGCCAAGGACTACGCAAACACTAAGGATGACCAGGATGCTCGGACGTTTGGACGCAATGTACGGGTCCATCCGTGGAGACTTATATGGGGAGAAAAAAACTTTTAAGGGATCTTGTCGAGGTCCTCACCCTCAAGGGACTATTTACGATTCTGAAGCATGAGGCTTTTGTAGGGACCTCCTCGGACATAAACAATCCTAACTGGAGGCCAAATGCTATGAACCTTTGGTCAGCATTGTTCGCTGTTGCACCAAGTTTGCTTTTGATGTTCAGGGTATCTCTGTAGATCTCGTCTAGCAGGGTCCAGTTGGGGGCTTCTGACCTGCCCCAAAGTCTGGACCTGACGGTTAGAGGGATTTTAGAGAGCGACCTCATGGGCCCCATCCTGCCAGGTCCCGAAGGTCTGAGCCTGTCGGCCAAGGATGGTTTTAGGCGAGGCGATCTCATGGCGAGGAATACCCTTAAGTCTCTGGTAGGTTAGACCCTAGCTTTGTCAGTTTCTTGCCTTCATGATGGTCTTTAGTGTTCCGGATGGATCTTTTGGTCATCGTCCTCACCCTCAAGAACTCTTGTTGTTGTTGATGTTGAAATGTGGGAGATCTTATGCGGCTCTCACTCCCTAATGAGCCAATTTGTGTTGTTGTTATTTGGGAGATCTTCTGTGGCTCTCACTCCTTGATGAGCCAATTTGTGTTGTGATTGGATGCTGGCATTTGAGGATTTTAGGTAGACCTCATTAGCCAGGCTTGCGACTGTTTGGAAATTGAGTGTCGGCTGAGGCGGCGGTAGTGCGTCAACCTGTTTTGTCGGTCGCGCTCTTTCACGAGTTTTCACGTGAACAGGGAAAGTGGAGCCGTAAAGACGATTTTCACCAACTTCTGTTATTTCTGGGCTCTTTTACTCATGACCTCACGGTCATGTTCACCCTTTTCATCCGTTTTTTCTCACAGTGCCCTTTTGGGGTTTTCACCGTGACTGGGTTTTTGTTTTCACATTACTCCTTTACTCATGGTTTCGTGACCATGTCTATCCGTCATTTTTACTCATGGCGTTCCCTTGTCCAGGTGTACACCTTGCCAGTTTTTCATGTGAAGACTTGTTTAGGGTCGTGCATTCAAGACCTGTGTGAAGCCTTTTAACGTCATGCGGCCATGAGGTGCACTATAGTTTAGGGTCATACAGCTGTACCGTGATGATGATGAATGGCAATTTGCAGAGGCCATGAAGTGAGTACGGTGGTAGTTACGACTCTCTTTGGGAAGATGGCACAAGGCTACCTATGAAGGGAGAATGGTGGGTGAAGAATGGTGACCCACTAGTTGACGACGAATATGGATTGTGAAATGGTTTGTCGTTTCGTGAACAAGGGTAAGGCTCACTGGGGAATGATGGATGGTGTGCACACACGGACAAGTTGGTTAGGGAAGGAGTGCGTGAAGATGCACGTAAAGGGCGTGTGCGTGTATGTGGACTCACTGGGGAGGTAATGAAGGTGGTGTGCGCACACGAATGGGTCGATTAGGGAAAACATGAGTGAAGATGCACGTAAAGGGGTGTGCGCATATGTGGACTCACTGGGGAGGTAATGAAAGTGGTGTGTGCACACGAGTGGGTCGGTTAGGAAAGGCGTGCGTGAAGATGCATGTAAAGGGGTGTACGCATATGTGAGGGCGCGTTTAAGGTCATGCCTCCTGAACCTGGACAAAGCAGTTTAATGTCATGCATTTAGGATGTGCACCATGGTTTAAGGTCATATAGCTTGGACTGTGGTTATGTAGTTTAAAGTCATGCAACTAGGACCGTGCAGTTTAAGGTCGTGCAACTAGACCTCCACTATAGTTTAAGGTCATATAGTTTGGACCGTGGCTTGTGCAGTTTAAGGTCATGCAGCTAGGACCGTGCAGTTCAAGGTCGTGCAATTAGACCTCCGCTACAGTTTTAAGGTCATATAGTTTGAACCGGAGCTGTGCAATTTAAAGTCATGGAGCTAGGACTATATTGTGCAGTTTAAGGTCATGCAGCTAGAACCAGAGTGTGGGTCGCAATGTAGGTGAAGCTGCATGGGGGATAGGTCTATGGATAGCCATCTAACTCCCTGGGAATAAAGATAATTAAGGCTATACACAAGCAGATAGATTTAGATGAAGATGGTGGCCCTACGAGGAGTGGCAGTCGGAAGAGACTTCACTAGGGATTAGGAGGGCCAGTGTGACTCCACAGGGACAATGAGTGATGGTATGCATGTAACTCTATTAAGAATGACAGAGCACATATGAAACTCACTAAGGGTTAAAGGGATAAGAATAGCCTTAACTCCCTGGGGATAGTGGGTCATAGTAGGATGTGACTCTCACAAGGATGTTGGTGCAAAACAAACCCATTGGGGATTAAAGGGCTAGGTATGACCTTTGCATACATCTAACTCCACTAAGGATGTTGATGAAATACACCTTAACGAAGAGGTGGTTCATCTCTCGGGCCACGTTAGGGTCTTGTAGCTCAGATCATGGTGATGCAGTTTAAAGTCATGCGGCTAGGACCATGCAATTTAAGGTCATGCAACTAGATCTTCGCTACAGTTTAAGGTCATGTAGTTTGGACCATGGTGCTAAGCATTTTAACATCATGCAGCCAGAACATGCACTATGGTTTAAGGTCACACATTTGGACCATGGTCGTGCAATTTAGAGTCATGCGACGAGGACTAAGCAGTTTAAGGTCGTTCAACTAAACCTCTGCTATAGTTTAAGGTCATATAGTTTGGACCATGGTTGCGCAGTTTAAAGTCATGCAACATGGACCATGTAGTTTAAGGTCGTGCAACTAGACCTCCGTTATATAGTTTGGATTGTAGCTGTGCAGTTTAAAGTCATGAAGCATGGACCATGCAGTTTAAGATCGTGCAACTAGACCTCCACTACAGTTTCAGATCATATAGTTTGGACCGCGGCTGTGTAGTTTAAAGTCATGCAGCATGGATCAAAGCTGTGCAGTTTAAAGTCATGCAGTTAGGACTATGATTGTGAAGTTTAAGGTCATGCAGTATAGATCAGAGTGTGGTGAGGGAATGTGACTGTATGGGGTACAGAGCTATCACTGGGGACTAGACTCCCTGAGAAGCGAGGTTATAGTATAGGGAATGAACTTCCTGAGGATGGAGGATGATGGTTAAGATGTGAATGCCATGGCATATGCGTGGCACTAAATGTTGGCCGACGCACACGACATGAGGCCTAGATGATGCGCGCATGATGTTATATCCCTTGGTGAAGCACTCAGCAATAGCCCCTGACGAAGCACGCGGCGATAGCCCCCTGACGAAGATCTCGGTGATACTCTTGACGAGGTGCGCGACGATAGCCTTCTGACGAAGCACGAGGCTCGCAGTGGTAGCTCCTGACGAAGTGCACGGTGATAACCTTTGGGTAAGCACGCGACGAAGGCCCTTTCGGGTCTTGGGCTTGACCCGCCCCGACCTGGTCTTATTACCGTCAGGAGCTAGGGATCGAAGCGTAATTTCATATTTATCAAGGGCAGTTTGTGGCACTGCTGAGCATAAAAGGGAGAAAACCCCATTTTACTGTTTTACCGAAGGGTAAAACGGTTGAAGAGTTTTAGATAGAGAGAGAGAGAGAGAGAGAGCCAGAGCTTCTAACAAGAGATTTTCAGTGAGAACTTCCCAGCTAAAATTTATAGAGATAGGCGGTTAGGAGCTTTTCTAGCGAGCTTCAGGAGGTCGTGAAGCTTTGTACTGTGATCGCGAACATTTTCGGAGAGTGCCGAGGCTCTCTCAGGACTTCTCAAAGAATTAGCAAGTTTTGCAGAGGTGCTCTACCGAAATTCGAGTGTTTCTCCGACAGTCCTGTGGCTGAAGAGAGGTTGCAGAGAGTTCAGAGGGCTATGTCAGTCCTCTCGTTGTTGGAGGAGAAGAAGGAGGAGCAGCAAAGGGCTCATCAGGAGCTCAGTGGGATTTCGGTGATTTTTGTGGTGAATGGCTGTAGTGGGAAAACCAGGGAGGAGGGAAACCCGCGAGGTTAGGGAAGCCGTTTGGGGATTTTCGGTGGTTTTTTTTATTTTCTCGGCTGTTAGCAAGGGGAAAGAACGGGGTCAGAGGGGTTTCTCAGTGAGCAGAAGGAGTTTCTAGTGAAAACCTGAAGGGTTGCGGGGTAAACGAAAGGCCATGAGAAGGTAGACCGTCCACAAGGGACAACGGTTGGGGGAACCAAAGAGGCATGGGAGTTAATGTCCCCTGGAAATTGGGAACAGTGGGAACCGGGGTACTTTAAGGATACGCATGACATTACGTCGCATGCAGTGCTGCCTTCGCGTACCCCTAGGCCACGCAAGTCAATAGCCATGCTTGAGAGTGTGCCTCTCGTGGTGATGGTCTCGCATGGCGTTGGCCTGCCCATGGTGATGGTAGAACGTGGCATTATGTTGCACACGGCGATGGCTGCGCATGGTGTCGGGTTGCGCACGGCGATGACTGTGGATGGCGATGTCTCATTAGGGCCAAGAGTGATGGCAAGTGAGGAGGCCTTGCCGTTGCAGTTTGTTAGAAGCCAAGTCCTCCAACACAACCATGGAGTCCATGTTGTTCTGTAGAACGGCATCCATTGTGAATAGGGTATGCTCTCCATCATAGTCTAGTTTCTTCTTAGAGAAGTCTGCCTTGTATGTTTGATATACACGCCAGATAATTGGAGCTGACTCGGAAATGGATGGCCTCTTCTTTTGGCCTATAACCATCTTCTTATCCTCATATGCAAGAGCAACACTTTTGGTGTCAACTGTTTTCTTTCCCTCGGATATAAGAGAATAGTAATCTCCCTAATAATGGGCTTCTTAGCTTGTATCTTGTAACTCATTTTTACTATAATAAAAAGAGTTAGAATTTTTTCGGACTGCCTTGCTTGCTTTGCGTTGAGTCTCTTTTCTTGAATATGCATTACGAATAGTACTTCTTTAGGTATCGCCTGTTGATAGGGGGCATTGCCTCCTCTCCATCTAAGTTCACCAGTATATACTCCCCATTTAGTGTGAGCTTCTTGACTATGAATGGGCCTTCCCACTTGGGTTTGAACTTTCCTTTACGGCGCCCGTGCATGACAATTGGTCTCTTGACTACTAAGACTAGGTCCCCACGAGTGAATGAGCAAACCTTGACAGACTTGTCAAAGACTCTCTTCAATCTTTCTTTATTGAGCTCGAGGTTCTACTGAGCCTCTAATCTCTTTTCGTCAAGGGCATCCAACTCCTTGTAACAGAGCTTAACCCTCTCGTCCTCGGTTAGTCCTTGATGTATAGTAATACGGAGTGAGGGTATTTGGACCTCGAGGGGTAGGATTGCCTCACCTCCATAGACCAGGCTAAAAGGGGTAGAGTTTGTAGCATTGCGAGTGGTGGCGCGATAGGCCCACAGAGTCCCAGTTCTTCTTTGACTTTAAAATTGACTTTGGAAGCACCCCGCATAAATTTTTGTTGAATGCCTCAGCTAAATCGTTGGCTCGAGGGTAGTACATGGTCGAGTACTTCCACTCGAAACTGAACTAGTTGGTCAGGTGATCAACGTGATGGCTTCTAAACTGAGGGCCATTATCAGATATTATTCGGTCCGGAACGCCGAACCGGTCTATGATGTGGTGACGCACGAAGTTAGGCATAGTGGTCCCTATAACCTGTTTGAGAGGGACTGCCTCAGCCCATTTGGAGAAGTAATTTGTCACTGCCAGAATGAAGGCATGACCCAAAGCTGAAGGAGGGTCGATGGGTCCTACAATGTCCATACCCCACTAGGAAAAGGGCCATGACATCATTGTAGGATGGCGAGGCTCTAGAGGCTGATGCATGAGGCTTGAATGAATTTGACACACTTGGCATCTTTTGGAATAGTTTTGGGGGTCGTCCACCATTGAAGGCTAATAATAACCGAGTCTACGGATGCGCTCCTAGAGCTTAGGGCGGGACTGATGCAGCCCACAGATACCTGAATGCACTTCTTCCAGTACTTTGCTTGCCTCTTGTGCATCGACGCATCTGAGGATTCCATCAAATGACCGACGAAAGAGAACATCCCCATCGAGAAGGGTGTGCTTGGTGGACATTTGTCGTATGACGTTGCGTTCCGCCCAATCCTGAGGTAGCCTTCCATACTTTATGAAGTCCATGATAGGCTCCCTCCAGTCTTCTCCGTGATCAACCTCCGTGCACATCGGGTTGAAGCATTCAAGCTCTTGCTTCTCGGCCTTGGATTCTTTGCCTCGGGATATTTCCTATTCTGCTTTAATGGCATCTTTGGCCGCAAGGAGTGCTCCGTAAGGCGGGCATTCAGGGAAGACGTCCCTCTCTTCATCTGCATCAACTTCGGTTCTCAAGTCGGTGTGTCTCCATTCGGTTACCCAGACTAGCGTAGGCCTTGATGAAGACATTTGAATGGTGGCGTCGAGCTTTGAGAACTCATCCACCTGCGAGTTTAGCCTTCTAGGGATATGACTCAGGGAGAAAATCAAACGGGCCATATAAGATTGGCTGTGTCATGATAAGACTTAAGGGTATCCTTCCTTACATTAAGCTGTCGGATGACTAGCTCAGAGTCGCCGAAGATGTTCAGTCGCCCCAGATCTAGCTCTTGGGCGATCTCCAACCCGATTATGAGGGCTGGATATTCAGCTTCATTATGAGAAAATGCCTCTGCTAATGAGAAGGATAAAGGAATCATTCCATCGTCGGGAGTCAAGAACACGACTCCGGTGCCCCCTCTATCAGACTGGAATGCTTCATCGAAGTACATCTCCCATGGCCGAGTTAGCGCCATACAGAAAACTTCTTCACCCGGGAGATCGCTTGACAGGGGAGATTCTTATGGGACTGGGTGAGCCACGAGGAAGTTTGCTAGGGCTTGAACTTTGATTGCCTTCTGTGGTACATACATGATGTCGAACTCCATCAACAATAATGCCCACTTGGCCAAATGTCCTGACAAGCATTGCTGGGTCATAAGGAACTTGACCGAGTCTGCCTTGGAGATTAACTTGACCTTGTGGCCGAGCAAGTAATGGCAGAGCTTCTGTACCGCAAAGATCAAGGCTAAGCACATCTTTTTGCTGAGAGGGTAATTCTTCTTGGCTCCTTGCATTCTGCGGCTGAGATAATAGAGTGATGTATCTTTCCCTCTATCATTGTTCTGTGCTAGGAGTGCCCCGAGTGACTTATCTAGGGCGGTCACGAACAGGATGAGAGGCCTTCCTAACACTGGCATAGAGAGTGCTAGTGGATTCAACAAGTACTGCTTGATGTCATTGAGAGTAGCTTGGCATGCTTCATCCCATATGAAAGGGGTACCCTTCTTCAAGAGGTGTGAAAAGGGTATGCATCGTCCTGAAAGGTTTGAGATGAACCTTCGAATGTAGGCTAGCTGTCCTTAGAGAGACCACAGTTCATATAGGGTTGTAGGTGGTGGCATGTGCTGAATTGCCTTGATCTTGATCGGCTCGATCTCCATTCCTCGGTACCTCACAACAAACCCCAAGAACTTTCTTGAGCGTACACCAAAGGCGCATTTCAAGGGGTTCATCTTGAGTTGGTGATGCTACAGTAGTTCAAATACCTTTTTAAGGTCTTATATGTGAGCTTCTTTTGTTTCATATTTTACCACCAGGTCGTCCACATAGCACTCGACCTCCCTGTGGATCATGTCCTTGAAGATGATTGTCATGGCTCGCTGATATGTGGCACCGACGTTCTTTAACCCGAAAGGCATCACAGTGTAGCAAAAGATACCTTTTGGGGTCAAGAATGCGGTGGCCTCCTCATCTTGAGGCACCATCCTAATTTGATTATAACCAGAATACCCATCCATAAAGGAGAAGATTTGGCAAAGAGCCGTGGATTTAATAAACATCTCGGTGAACGGCAGGGGGAAGTCGTCCTTCGGGGTAGGCGGTGTTCAAGTCGTGGAAATCAATACAGACCCTGATTTGGCCATTCTTCTTCTTGACTAGGACAACTTTTGCCAGCCATTTTGGGTATTTGACTTCACGTATGAATCCAGCTTGCTTGAGCTTGTTCACCTCAGCGTCAATCTGCATCTCGAGGTCGGGTCTAAACCTTCTTGATTTCTACTTCATGGGTTTGATGGTTAGATCAATACCGAGGTGATGGACAACAATTTGGGGGTTTAGACCAGGCGTCCCATGATAATGCCAGGCGAAGACGTCTCAATTTGCTCGGATGACGGAAATATAACTTTCTTTCTCCTCTGGGGACATTTTTGTTGAGATGAAAGTTAGCCTCAGGTCAGCCTCATCCCCCAGATTGATCTCTTCAAGCTCATCAGCCGTGGCCGGACTGCCTTCTTCCCACTCTTTTGGAGCTTCTTGAAGTTCCTTGTCAGGTGACTCACAAGGATTCTCATTGACCTCGAATGCAGAATCCCATGATCTCTACATCTCAGCTTCTAGAAGGGGCACAATGTGGGAGAGGACCGGTCTCTGGCTGGTCCAGGCTATGGAAGGGTTTGAGTCGATGATCTCATGACTAAGATCACTTGGTGCTGGCCCCGACCTAGGTGCTTCATGCACTTGGATCATGTGGCAGGCCTCGTGGGAGCTAGAGCCTGAAGATGACTCAGTTTTTGCTCGGGGCGCCAGCAACTGTCGAGAATCCAGCCGGCTGGGCCAGCATTTCTCTTAAGCACTTTTACTGCGACTCGCTGAAGCTGGTACCTCCAAGATCTCTAATTAGAGAGTTGAAGTTTGGGCATTATCGAGCTGCACCTATGGAACAAATAGCAAAGGAGGGAGGAGAAGAACAGTTAGAACGTTTCAGGCAGCTTTTTACGTCGTCACCGGAATTGGACGTTTACAGGGGGTATTTAAGGTCTTGCCTCGACTTTGACCGCTGTGGGGTGATGTTAGCATCGTCACCCATATTGGAGGAATCCTGAGCTGCTGGTGACTCAGAGATGTCCGCTTGATTGGACGAAAGGACAAGGCGAGCTGCGCCTGGGATGAAGTCTTGCAATGTCAGAAGAGGGGGCAGAGGCCTAAGAAATTCTTCCTCAACTGGTGGCTAAGAAATACGATTTCTTCGTCAAGCTGACCTAGGCGCTCGTCGTCTCCTTCTGGATCCCTGAGGAGGTGTTTGGACCATCCTATCGGGTCGGTGAGTAGCCCTACCTTGGTGGACTGCCTCACGCTTCAAGGACTTGAGCTTTCTTCATCCATGGTAAACTTCCCAGGGTTGAGAGGTTGAGGGTTCTGAAGGGTCCTTTGTATGCTCATGAGGGGCTTGTAATCTATCTTCCTCTTGAATGGGAGCGATGTCCTAAAAGCGTTCTGAGAGGACTACCCAAACGATGTGGCCTTGTTGGACTTTCTCCGCAACTATAGCTTCGAACCCAGAGCACTCTTTGAGTTCATGGCCCAATACTTGGTGATATGGGCACCAAAGTTTTTTCATGCCCTGGGAAAGACACCTCCGTTGCCTGGCAGGCTTAGGAGGGACAAGACCCTGCTGGAGCATCACTTTGAAGAGGGCCTGCAGAGGGTCTTGCTTAGTATTTTAATGGGCTTGATTCGGGAGACCGGTGGGAGAGGGACTTGAGGGTGTCATTCTGAGTTACCCTAAAATTCCTGGCATTGCTGCATCTTCTCTGCCAAGAGCTCGTGGAAGCCAGTGCATTCGCTGACGTCATGGCCTCGTATCTGGTGGTACGTGCACCAGAGGTTCTCGGTTCCTAGAGACAGGAACTTAGGTTGCCTTGTCAGCTTGGGTGTGACGAGTCCTTCTTCGAGCATTATGGAGAAAAATGCACGGAGGATAGCGGGTGTGTCGTCACCTTCTTGGATTGTCACTATACGAGAAGCCTCAGTTGCCCCAAACACCTTCTTTAACTCTTCGAGCTTTTTCTGACCCTTGTTAATAAGGGCTTCGATAGTGTCATTGAGCTTATAACAGTCATGAGTAGGGTGGCCTACTCTCTAGTGATAGGCGTAGTACCTCTCATTTGTCTCCTGACTAACCAGCACGTCGGTGTTGACCTCCGGCAGCTGGATCATGTTTTGTTCTAACAGCAGTCGAAGTAGTGCAGGAGTCCACTCCTTGTCGAAGGGTTAAACTTTGTTCTGGTGCTGGATCCGGAAGTCATTTTGCTTAGAATTTCTAGGAGGGGGGACCTCATTATGGGACTGCTGCTTGCCCCAGGACTAAGGCGTCTGTGCTTTGGAGAGGTCCAAGGTCTGAAGAGTCGTGCTCTTAGTGTCAGTCACAGTGATGATCGTGCTGATCACTGCCTTTTGGTTGCCCCGATTGTTGGAGCGAGAATTTGAGCTGGAGGGTTGCTGTCGAGAGCTGCCATGGTGTTTGAACAATCCCTCAATATAAACTGCCTTAGAGGTGAGCTCTGACATGGAGGGTGGATTGGATGCCTCGACATGCAGGGCGATCTCGGGAAGCATATTCCGTATGCAGGTCTGGACCGCTTCTTTCTTAGTCATGAGAGCGGTAAGAAAGGTTGCCAACTCTCTGCATCGGGTGATGAACTTGTCAATTGGCTCACCAGGGTCTTGCATCAGCATGAGGAGCTCGATGGTTTCCACATTCCTTTGGACTTCGTAGACGCGTTGGTAGAACAACTACTCCATTTCTTGCCACGTGTGCACCGAGTTTGGAGGTAGGCGAGCATACCACTGGAAGGCTGGCCCTTCGAGAGTCTCCACAAACTGATGGAGGAGGAGTCGTCCATTAGTCACCATCTCCCGACACGCTGCTTGGAAGTGGGCGGTATGCTGGTGAGGGGACGTAGCATCATTAAACAGGGGGAGTTTCCCTTTTTGGTAGTTTTGGAGAAACGACACCTGGTCAATGTACGAAGGGTACGACTTTTAGTAGAGGGGCTCCTCTTGCATGCCTGGGACCTTGTTCTTGAGACTGCGGGCGACCATGACATTTATATCAGTCTGGGAAATTCCTCGAGAGGTAGAGCTGTCTTGAGAGACCGGTGGGGGAGTTTGCATCATTACCTCAAACTTGTTCATCTGCTCTTCGTGAGCGCCATTCGGATCTTCTATTATCATGACACTGACCATCTCTTTTGGATTGGGCAGGAGCCCATCTCTCACAGGGTGGAGCTGTGTGTGCTGTGAGGGAGGATGGAGCGATCGACCCTCAAGTGCTCGAGGTGACGTAGAGCTAGCGCTGCCCCGAGTTGTGGAAAGCAAATGCATGGCGCATGCAGGGTTCGGGTCGAAAAGGCCTAGCCCTGAATGCGAGCTCAAGGCGACGTGAAGGTTACCCCAAGGTGTGGCTTAGGTGGATGTACCACGAGCCCTTGGGTGTGCGCGGTGTGCGACAGCAGATGTGTTACCAATGCAAGGGGCCTTGGTGGAGGATCTACCAGGGTGAGGACTCAAGGAGTCAGGGACTTTTAAGTCCCCTCTTGCATTAACCCAGGAAAGAACCTAGGAGCCGGACTGTGAGTCGCGACTCAGCAATAGAGAAAGGAAGGAAGCTTGAGTAGTTCGCTTCCTTAGAAGCGTCATGAGTGTGGGGATAAGGAAGTCCTCGACTAGGATAAACGGGTTGAACAACCTAGATGCCATAGAAATTAACACAGAAAGTAAAAGAGGATACTGGTCAAACAAGAGTGAACCGGCTAAGGGGGAGCAAGTCCCCAGTGGAGTCGTCAAGCTGGTTAAGTGCCTCGATCTCACCTCCCCCGATCTAGGTGATCGGGTGACAATGTCTCAGGTTAAAAAAACCTAGGACTTGAGATTGTTCTCTCAAGAACCTTGTTTAAGAATAAGGGCATGTATCCAACTAGTGAGAGAGGAAATTTGGATGTGAGGTCCGGGACTTACTCGGGCTGACTCGTGTGGAGGCCCTCTTAAATCACGACGGAAAGCCCCCCAGCTGTTTTAGCTGGTTCGGAATTGTCTCCCTTGACCTGCAATCTTCTTGTTTTTTTGCACAACACTATTATGGTTAATTTGCAAGACAAGTGGGTCGAAGGGTCTACCCATGTCTTAGGGCAATACACATTCGTATGGCTAGGAATGTGAGGGCTTAGAGTGATAAAGTGGAAGGTTCGAACCAAGGTCGAAAAAAGAAGAAAACTTGGTGAAGGGACGAGCCTAGCTCGATAGCCCAACAATGACTGACTCAGAGTGGTAACAAGACATGCATGCTACTCAGGACCAGCACGACAGCAATACTACTCGAAACCGAGGCCGATATAGCGGTACTAGGCTAGATCAAACCTCTATCAGGTGAGAAGAGGAGAGAAGGCACCAGATGGTGAAGGGATAGGGTCCCGTCGGCGCTAGGCGTCGCCACCCACGACTGTGAAGTAGTAGTGTCACGACCCTTCGATGACGCTAAACACTACTACTCACTGCTTGAGTGGGAACAGGGAACTACAGACGGCGCTAGGCATCACCATTGGCAACACAAGAAGACATCACGCCTCTGCATGGGCGGCGATAGCTTCTCGTGAGGCACGCGACGATAACCATTTGCGAAGTGCACAACGATAACTCTCATGAGGCGCACAGCGATAGGCGTGGAACACAAGAGGGACGACGATGAGAACCGAACACGTGACGAAGGCTCGTGGACAGCGATAGGCACTGCGCACACAAGGGAAGCTTACGAATGGTGATAGGTGTCAAGCACGCGTGGGAGACTGGCGTACGGCGATAGGCACCATGCACGCAAAGGAAGCTGCGGACAGTGATAGGTATTGCCGAGACCTCTCGCGGGAGGCGATAGGCATCGCCTTTTGTGATAGGCATCACCATCTGCGATAGGCACGCAACAAGGGGAGACCCATGAGGGCGATAATGAGTTTCGCCGTCTGCGCTCTTCATTGAGGCATCGAGGATACGTCTGCGAATGACGATGAGTAGCGTCGACAACAAACCTCACTAAGGGACAGAGATGAACGAACAGAAGGAGAAGGAGGCTCGTGCATGGCGCTACCATCTCCATGCACAATCTATGAGACTACAGGAGAGGCATGCACGGCACTGCCACTGCTGTGCATGGCCTCTGAGAGAAGCTCAAACAGAGAAGAGAAAGAAGAATAAGAGGAAGAGAGAGAAGAAGAAAAGAAAAAAAGAGAGAAGATTTATCTTGAGCCTAGTGGTACTGTTCAATAGTTTCTCTCTCCTTACTCTCTCTCTCTCTCTCTCAGACCCAACAATGAGAACAAAGAGAAACTCTATTAAGTAAAAACTCTCTCTTTTGTGAAGAGCTCCATCTGGCCCTTTGCGTACCATGATGGTATGGTATATATAGAATTTGCCCCAAACATAGGTGGATGATCAAAAGTAACCCTAATTGCTGGAAATTAAGATTAAATTAAATTAAAAGAAATTAGAAAATAGGGTGCAAAATGACAAATTTGCCCCTTCCTAACAAGTTGTGGAATTCCAGAACAGTCCTTGTGTTGCCTTAGAACGTGCATGATTTTTCATGGATGATCCGGGGTCATTCAGATGCCCGGTTGATCGAAAGATGATTGTTTTCTTGTAGGGCTCAAAATGGAGATTAATTTGATAACAACTTCGAGTCATGGATCATGATTTAGGTGCATAATCATGTGATTTGAAATTTGAATGGATCTTGAAACTTCGGATCAATAGTGTGCTCGTTCCTTGAAGTTTTTTGGTGATTTCTTCGCTGGATCACACTGAGCATGCCGTTACAACCGCGGGGCAACAAACACAGTTCGATTATGTGCCCAAAAGAAGATTTTGCAACTTTGGAAGTTTGGCAGGAATCTGAAATTCTGGCGACGGAATTTGCAGTCACTTCATCGGCTTCGTGTGTGAAATCCAACTGTTCATCGTGTACGATGTTTGAGTCAAAGATAGCCCGAGACCTTATGCACGGGATGGAATTGGTCTCGTGTCGATCGGGCTCGCGAGCGGTGTGATTTGACTGTTCGAGGGAGGCACGACGCTACTGAATTTCCTGCACTTTCTTCACGGATCAGCAACTTCTCTTTAGCTTTTCTTCACGCTCGGGTGTCATCACGGGCCGTGCCACATATGCGCTACAAAACTGTGGTTGCATCAGGTTAAGTGACATTGACTCGTCTCTAGGGGAGGACCTATAATCTACAGACTGGGATTGCAACCCCTTGACTCATTGGCTAGACTTTGGTGACCTGCTAATGAGTCTCTACTTAAATTGTGTGTCATGGGAAACACTGAGTCGGTATGATAAAGCAAGTATGGTATGTAGTCCACAGTTGAAGGTGGAGTGCCCCATTATTGTTGATTTAATTCCTAAACCATGTGGATCCTTTTCCTATCAAATAAATTTAATTGTATTTGTTTTATGATAGAAATTATTCTAGAATTATTATTTGAATTTTTATGAGCCATTGGATAATTTATTTATAATTTTTTGATTTATAAAATTAAAGATATTGATTTTACAATGGTTTAAATATCCAAATAATATTCTAATTTTTTTATTAATTTTAAAAATATAAAAATATCATGGAGGCCTATTGTGCACATGGGCCCACCATATTTCTATAAGGTGGGGCCTATGAGTGCCTCCCTTGGGTGGCATGTTCCACCCTTATTCTATTTCCTATTTTTTGGTGATATGATATGTGGCCATATGGTTTGAAGATATTGACTAAATATTAACTTGGTATATCTTTGAAATATTTTGTGAAAAGATTGAGTAGACTTGTGCTATTTTATGGCATGCACAATATTTTGATTAGATTTAATTTATTTAATTCCTATTGATGAGAAAATGGTTTAGAAAAGGGGGATAATGGTTCATGCACCTTCCATAATGTTGATGGCCCATCTATGGAATGGATGGCTCAAATCTCTCACCCAACAAGTCACCCAAGATCAATGGTTCATATTCAATCTCACAAGAAGAGGCAAGCCAAGGAAAACCCTAAGAAACCCTGATCTTGTTCAAATCCTATAAAAAGGGATTGTCTCTATCCAAAAATATCTACACCTTATCTCTTGTACCTAATTCCATATTTCTCTCTCATATCCCACAAAAGGGCACGCCCCACTTAGAATTTCTCTCTCTCTCTCTTAAGAAAAGTTTCTCTCTCATGGAAGCCAAAGCGAGCAGGCCCCACTCTCTCATATTTGATTTCTCTCTTCCACATTGTGAAAAAACGTAAGGGTTTAGGTTATGGAGTTCTTCTCTCTCCTGTCTCTCAACTATAGATTTATGACTAAGGGTTTTAGGGTTTAGCAAAAAGAGAATCCATCTATCTCAAACTAGGATTCTAAAGGAAGGGTTTGAGTTTGTGATCAAAGGGGTTCATGTTCTATTGGTGTGGCTTGGCCTAAACTTACTTTCCCGGTTGAGATTGAAGGTTGATCATTGATCCCGTGCCATCGAATGGTGGTGATTCGGTTTGGGGTGTAATAAGCCCGGTTGAGATAATCTCCAGCACTCTTTTTTTTTTTTGTCATATTTAATTATATAATTTTTATATTCCCAAGCATAAGAATTGTGGATATTTTATTTGTTTAAAGAAATTGGTTTAATGGCATTAAGATTTTTAAGATCTTGGATTTGTTAGTTTTATTTTCTTTGAAGCAAGAATTATTGTAATAAAATTACTTGTAAGTGATCTTTGCCAAAAGAAAAGAAAATAGGTGAAAAGAAGAAAAATAAAAATAAAAATTTCCTAGCAAGATCGCATTAATCTTTTTTTCAAATTTCCCATTAGTTAACTTATGTTTTTTAATTCTAATGACGCGTTTGATAATTGGGACTTGTTGGTTTGGAAGCAACTTTTCCAACTTTTTACAACAATTCTGTATTTGTTAACTGGAACAACTACATTAATTAACATCCTTGGAACTTCCATTATCCTCAAACGAGGATACCGCCAATTGCAACCCTCACCATTGAAGAGAAAATTTTGGAAACGTACCTACATAAGTTGGTGTGTGTGTGAATAAAGACCTAGTAAAAAAATAAAAATAAAAATATATATAAAAAAAAATACAAAATCACTTTCACCCACCCTTTTCCCCACGTTGTACTCTTTTTTATCCCCCTCTCTTTACCATCGCCATTGAGAATAAAGATAGGTAGACCAGTGCATTGAACTTCGGGTGTGCATCTCTCACTCTCTCTCTCTTTCTCTCTCTCTATATGTTTATATATTTATTTGTTTATTCTTATTTTTTTCAACTTTTCTCTTGATTAAAGCCCAACGGTACTCTGCCTCTAGATGTTTATCTCTATAACTCATCATAGAGTCCTATCTTTTTAAACAATATATTGGTCTCACATTTTCTGATTTTTTTGGTGTTTTCTCCTTATTTTTAATGTGAGTCTTTATTGCCCTAATTGAGCTCATTCAAAGCCTTTGTGACCACTGATACTTAAAGAGGGAATAAGAATTAGAGAGACAACATATATTTATAGGGAAGGGAAATGTTTCTATACTTCCCCTACTGTATAGAAGATATATGCTTCCCCTCATCCAACTGTCCAATTTAGATCAAGTGAGCCAATGACTGTTTTGTCTATAAATCTGATACCTCATAGTATTTTATTTTTAGTTTTTTTCTATAAATTATATGAATATGAAATTTGGTACATGATGTCATTTCAATAAGGTGCACCTCAAAAAAATATTAAAAACAATTTTTTTATAATATATAATGACCAAAATACCCATTAAATATTTTGGGCGTATTTCTGTCATTTTATTTTATTGAGAATATTTTTCTATATTACATGTGTGAATTTAACAGAGAAGTGGACACCCAAAATCTAGTATCAATATATTTTTTAAAAAATTAAAATAAAATAGTGTAGAGATATGACATTGTGATTGGGTCATCTCAGCCGTCCATTCAGAATGGACGGTTGAATATGAAAAAAATATAAGTTTTATATAGTAGAGAAAAGGACAGTTAGATAAAAAAAAGTTAGATAGAAAAAGGACACATTTAAAGAGATAATGATGTTAGAGAGAAAGAGCAAGATTGGAGAGATAACATAGAAAAAAAGACAGTTATGGAGAGAAATGACACTAGAGAGATGATTTAGAGAAGGGCATGATTGGAGAAAAAATGGAGTTAGAGAGAGAAGATGCATAGTTAGAGAAAGGATTTAGGGAGAAAATTGGCATGGTCAGGGAGAAAAAGCAGGGTTAGGCATAGATTTAAAAAGGTATAGTAGGCAGAGATAGAGAGAAAGGCAGAGATAGAGAGAAAAAAGGCAATAGAGAGAGAGATGGCACATTTGAAGAAAAAAATGAGTTAACAAGAGAAATGACACAGTTTGAGTTTGTGTGTGACAGAGAGAGATGAGTTTGAGATACGAAAGACACGGTCACAAAGAGAACTTCGAGAGGGAAAGGATATGGTTAAATAGTTAAAGAAAGAAAAAATATGGGAAGTGAAAAAAAAGGCCAAAGGGGGACTTCTTAGAAAAACAAAATAATCAAAGTTCCATTTGGGGGATGGAAGCTACATGTTCTATTTTTTTGAAAATTCATAACCTCTTAAAGTTAGTTTCCCCTTGCTCTTTTAGGGCCTTTTACTTGAACCAAATAACACACTTTCTAACCAATGTTGTATTAAGTAAATGCTACACATGGCCAGCCCATTATGGAGTACTTTCCCTCATCTTATTGTCTATTAAAGCCACTCCTAAGTTCCCTCATATGTATTCATTCCGAATTTTATCCTTTATTGTTTTGCCGTTCATCCATCTCAACATCCTTATCTTAACTAGATAACCTAAAAATATATAAAATTCCCTAAAATTAGGTTAGACTAAAATCAACAATAGGTCAAGAACTACAAGCTCATAGATAATAGTCACACTCAAATTAGCATCAAAAATGAAAAATATGAGCCACGAATTGATTTACCAAAAAAAAAAGCACGCGCACACACACAAAAGAAAAGAAAAAGCTTCAAACTATGACATGTTTTTTTAATGAATATGGTTAATAGTCATCACAAATATCAAATTACAAGATATAAAGGATGTAAGGACAATGAAACCAACAAATTAGGGCAGATTAGGACCATACCACAGGTCAGTACTGATTTTAACACTCTACCTTCAAGTGCCCATAACTTTTGATTGTAACTCATAATCGTTATTATGACTACTCATTTCAAATGTATCATAGGACTTTGTGATACTTAAGCTCGCTTCACCAATTTTCCTTATTAACTTTGCTAAAAAAAGCCACTTAAGGAAAAAAATGGACATTTAAAGTTTTTAATGTCAGGGTAAGAATCTTAGGGGTAAAATTGCATTTCATATGCGATTTTATTTATGTTATTTTAGAATTGGGGTTTTCCTGTAGTCTAAGACTTAGACTAAGATAAATTAGACCATAAACATGGGTCTTTGTTCAAAGTTTTGAATGCACTTGATTCATGGCTCATGCTTTGACCATATAGATAAAGCTGGATGAGTTCATTTCAATGGATGCTTGGTTTCTCTTTTTCCTGTGGTTTGTGTTTGAATCAATCAATTTTCAAGATGTTAGTCTTTCCCTCTTTCTTTCACTTTGTGTTTATATCAGTCAATATATTCCCAACCCAGTATCTGCAGCCCATCAAAGACTAAAAATCAGATTTAATTTAATCACATACTAAGGACCATAGGGAAACTATATTGTGCTTGAGGTCTTCAGCATCTATTAAAGTGATGGGGGGATGCAAATTATGTTATGGACTTCTTATGGATCTCACCCGCTTTCGTCACTGTCCATCATTTCATCAGATGGTGATCTTAAGAAATTTTGCAGTTCCCATGATCCTTTGTATTTATTTATAAAGGAAAAGGTTTATATAAGGCTACAACCTTATGTCATAGAAATATGTTACATAGAAATATGTTGCACCTCAAAATTTTAGTAGAAAAGAGTATTCCAAAGTTGAAAAACTTTGCAATTGATGTTCATCTCGACCTTTAGATGTATGGTATAAACAACATAAAAAACTAGATTCCTAAAAATAGTTCATATTGTAAACAGTTATCTGGACCATCTATTTTCAAGATTCTTAAGTGTTTATAGATATGCTCAACGTGCATCAGTTTTTAAATTTCAAATTTCATAATTAAAATATTGATTTTCAAGCCATTTTAAAGTTCTCAACACAGGAGCTACATCTTTTGGCAAAATTTAAAGGTGCTCCCCCCTATTTGTACAACATGAGATGGGTACCTAATACAAACCTCCTGATATATAAAACAAAAAAAAAAAATTTATATATAGTGTCAACCTTATACTCCAGAAGTAAGGGTCACCTAAAAAACCCACCAAAACAGATTGATCGGACACTACAAAAACCGTCCAATAGATAATCTCAACCTCGATATATATGTATATGAAAATTGATTTTAAGCCTTGAAAATAATATATCTTGTAATATATTATTGAGATCTTTGATCTTTTAACATAGATTGAATTGTCAAAGTACACCCATAAAAAAAAAAAAAAAAGATTCCTTTGTTGCTCCAGGTCGAAAGAAGGTCGAACTCAACTCGTCCAGATACGAAGTAAGCGTTGTACACGCCCAAGATTCATCGTCTTCTTTTTCATCATAGGGGAGAGCATCTATGGCATATAGCGTGCATGGTGTAGTAGACTGCCGTCGACCGTTCACCTCATTAACAAACGGTGAATTATAGCGTGCATGGTGTAAGTAGACTGCCATCGACCGTTCACCTCATTAACAAACGGTGAATATAGCCCCGAATCTAGCCAATGAAGATCGAAGCATATAGGTATACCTAGCGTCTTAAAAATTGCCGAGTCGGCATGGAATCGACCGATTCGAATCGGGAATCGGTCATCCTATGTCGGTTCGTTTGGGAATCGCCTGGTTTTAGAAAGGACCGGCAATTCTGCACAGTACATCGCTCGGGTTCGCACAATAACTCGCCCAGTCCTTCGAGTCATGACGTCGGCTCACTTGGTTCTTCGATTCATGACGTCAGGACCCACAGTCTCTCTTTGAGTCATGATGTCGGTTCGTCACGACCCGCAGTCAAGGGCATTTTCCTAAAATTCAGGGAATTTCGAGGTAAAAGGACCCCCCGCACGCTTTGTGCGGCCCTAAGTTCTTCACGCACGTGTGATGACCCTAAGTTCTTCACGCACGTGTGATGACCCCCGTAGTCAAGGGCATTTTCATAAAATTCAGGAAATTTCGGTTCTTTCTTCACGCTCGTGTGATGACCCAAAGTTCTTCACGCACCTGTGATGACCCGCAGTCAAGGGCATTTTCGTAAAATTCAAAGAATTTTGGTTCTTTTGGGAATCGCCTAATTCTATAAAGGAATTGGCAATTCTGCACAGTAAATCGCCCGGGTTCGCACAATAACTCGCCTGGTTCTTCGCGTCATGACATCGGTTCGTCATGACCCGTTTCGAGGCAAAAGGACACCCCCCCTTGCAGGCTTCATGCGGCCCTAAGTTCACATGCGTGACCCTAAGTTCTTCACGCATGTGTGATGACCCGCAGTCAAGGGCATTTTTGTAAAATTCAAAGAGGCAAAAGGACCCCTTTCACACGCTTTGTGTAATTTCATTGCTTCACACACGCTGTGAAGAATGAGTACAAAGAACTATTTATCTATATAAATTTTCTTCTCTCTCTTCTATGTGGGACTATGTGAATAGGTAATACCTTAAAATGTTCATACACTATATATTTTTGTTAACTATTTTGCAAACACTAAGTTGCAAGTGCCCTATTGGTTGTTGCGCGTCCTCAATGTGAGATGGATGCGGGTTTGATTCTTGAGTTGGTTTTTTTGTTCTCTTTTTTTTTTGTCAAATTATTTTCTTATCCAAAAAATAAAAGGTTTTTATCAATTTCACTTTTTGTTTTATTTTTTTCTTATCAATAAAATAAAAAGTTTTGTATAAAAAAATGAAAAT
Source organism: Amborella trichopoda (assembly GCF_000471905.2). The sequence goes on along the minus strand of NW_006498549.1, from coordinate 1,926,511 downwards.
TTTTTTCAAATTTTTTTCTTATAAAAAAAATTAAAGTCTTTTTCTAAAAAATAAAAAATAAAAGGCTTTTATCAATTTCACTTTTTTCAATTTTTTTTCTTATATACAAAATAAAAAGTTTCATATAAAAAAAATGAAAAGTTCTTATCAATTATTTTTCTTGTCAAAAAAAATTAAAGGTTTTTGTCAAAAAAATAAAAAATAAAAATTTCTTATAAAAAAAAAATACAACAAGTATTTTTGTCAAAAAAACTCATTTGTTATTTTTGTTAAAATAAGTTCATATTTTTGTCAAAAAAACTCATTTCTTATTTTTTTCAAAAATACAAGTATTTTTGTTAAAATAGGTAAGAGAAAAAAACTAAATATTCACATATTGATGAAAAAAATGAAAATTAATAATATAGTATTCTGCTTTCTTGTTGGATTCTTCAAAAACAACATTTATAATGAATTTTAATAATTTTTTTAGATTTTTTTTTAAAACTTAATCCAATCGATTTTCAATTCGGATTGCCGATTCACCGATCAGGATAGATTTTGAAGTGCCCTGATCACCGATCCGTTTTCTAAACCACCGGGTATACCTAAACCATATGTACCTTGTGTATCATATAGAATTTTATAGTGTTTGCGTTTGTGGAGGGTAACGGACAAGCGTAACTCCCCTCTATTTTCAACTCACGGCAAATACCGGCATCGCAAAACCAGGGGCGTTGCGGCCGCAGTGAACCCACCCATGCGCCCTTAAATATAGCGGCCTTTCATTCAATTCTCTCTCATGCGCCCCTAAATATAGCGCCTTTTTTATTCAATTCGCTCCCTCTCATTAAATGGTACCGGTTTTTATGCAGCCAAGGCCGCATATATAGAAATGCAAAGCCTCTTAATACATATATTTTTGAGATGCACTTAATTTTTAAAAATATATAATCAAAAAAATAAATAATTTTTAAAAACTAAAAGTAAATTTTTTTTTTTATGGATCACCTGCTTGCATCCATATTTAAGATGGATGGTTTACACTTTTTCAGGACCGCATATGTAGAAATGCAGTCCATCCATATTTAAGATGGATGGTTTACACTTTTTCAGAACCGCATATGTAGAAATGCAGTCCAGCCCGCATGAAACAATTTCCCCCTAAATGAAGCGCTTTCCATTCGTCTCTCTCATTTAGTCTCATGTCTGCTGAACTCTAGGTGTGTATCATACTCAAGTCTCAAGCTTTTGGAGGAGAATCAGAATTGAAAAGGCCATTGTTATTTGTTTATCCTCCTCCTCTTCTTGTGGCTGCCATGGGTGGAGTGAAGATGGTGTTCGGGCTGCTCACTTTTGTTACAGTGGGCATGATAATAGGTGAGTTGAGGGCTCTGTGAATGAATCTTCCCTTCATTCCTCATGTTTTTATTCATGGCAAACTATACTTTGTAGGTTTGCTTGCTTATTCGAGAAATTTGGTGATTGGTTTTCTTTCTTGGAATTGAAGAAAGAAATTCTTTGCGTGAGATGGCAGACACGATCGGTTTATTGGGATGAATTTGTTTGTGCCATTTCTGAGAAGTCTTTGGAGGTTGCTAAGAAGTGGAGAGAGCTTTTATATGTACAATGACGGTTAAAATTACGAGTCTTGATTTATAAGGGGTAAAATAGCATTTGAGATCTTTTATTTCATCCTCTTACTGAAAAAAGGGATGTTTAATGTCCTCTGGATATGAAGCATATGGAATTCATGAATATTTTCAACTGATTCTTCTGTTTTATTTGATGAGTACTAAGTAGTGACTTATGTAACTAAAATTATAGAAACAGAATAGGTGCTCTGAAATTAGCTCCTAGTGTGACAGAAAAAAAAGAAGTAAAAAACTAAACTTGCCCTAAAAACTCCGGGTCAGTCCAATTGTTTCGTATTGCATTTGCTTCTACGTACATGGCTGACAACCATAGGGTGCAAATTTCATTATGGGTTATAGCCACTTCATGGAATTCATTGGTCAAAATGTGAACTCCTTTCAATGCTGCGTATGCATCAGCCCAAGGTGACTACTCCGTTTCAATGCTGCATATGCATCAGCCCAAGATGACTACTCGAAACTTGATAGTCTCACTTGACACTTTCCTACAGGTTCGTTTGTGTTTCTGAAAAACCACCGTAGTTCATTGGTTAGGTTTAAGATTACTTTTTGTGTGGCCTTGGTCAAGCATGAATTGTTAGATCCTAGGGCATGTTGAATTGGGTCGGACTGTGACTATTTGTAGGATTAATCTATACCAAGAGTCTAATCATGTGGACTTGGCCATTTCCTATTGTATGTAAACTATAATTTTAAGTCGGATGGAACGTTATAAAATTCTCTGCAGTTCTTTTTTGAGCAAACTTAGCAATTGATCCCTGTGCATGCTTAACTTTTATTGATTTTTAAGTACCAAACTTGGTTATTAGAAACATTTTAGATTCCCTGGATGGGGATGATACCATGAGAGCTTCTTCTATAGAGTTCTAAAAGGACAAAACAACATGTGAGATTCGTCTAATTTAAGATCTAACTAACTTATATAGGACAACTGACATTGTTGAGATGCACAAATTTAACCTTGTCGAATGATAATTGGTGCCTGCACAAAGTATGGCATCGCTGCTATCATATTTAACTTGAATACATAACTGTGATAGGAGAGGGAGAGTAAGTTACCCTAGAGGGGAATGCAGATGAGCCTTTCTACAGATCTAATTTTTCCCCGTTTAAATTTTTTGAGAGAACCAAGTCTCCTAAACAACTAATTGCACGAATATGAAGGTAAAATTTTGTAAATTTTCCTGCAGTTGCTGAATGATTACATGGATTCTGCAGCAACTTCCAATGGGTTGACCCATCGGGAATGTGCAAGTCACCATGAGGAGAGCGAAAGCCTTCTCCGTTGTCAAATCACAGACATCTAGAGGACCTGGGGAGACACTAAGGGTTGGCTTTAGTTATCCTCAAATAAAAATTTTCTGTCTGAAATTTGTCTTTCGGGTAGAAAATGTACCTAAACCTAAGAGGTCTACTTCTAGATCATGCTGGATTTTGTCTCCCTCAATTTGCTTATAACATTCTAAAATTTTTCAATTTACTTCCATGAGTTGCCATAAATTTGCTATAATTTCTTAGGAAACTAATAAACAATATAAGCAAAATTTCACCTTGTGGGGCAGAATTCTGAGCACTGGCTTCATTGGTTATGGTGTTGAATGTTGACATTTTCAACAGACTATCCAATGTTTGAAGCTCACATCCGTTTACCCAAAAACAAAAAAAAAAAAAAAAAAGAAAAGAAAAAAGAAAAAAAGAAAAAGCACTAGAATGGCAGTAAATATTTTTATAACCCTATAACTGCCCACATGTACTAGGAATTAAAAAGCTTTGATGCACCCTGTGAGACTCAATTTACTGAGGTTAATCCACTCATGTGTTGCTTATTCTGGCATAGTGCTGGTTTTTTTATCGTGGTTCGAGTAATAAATTTATCCTTTTGGATCCAAAATCCATATGTATCAGTAATATCTCTACTTTCACAGGGATTATGATTGCATCATATTGTGGTAATGTGGCTGCCCCAGTAACAACTTTCAACCAATTTTACATTTGTATATGTGGGCTAATATGTTAATTGTTGCTGTAACAGAACAATGATCCATGGAGAATTTTATATGATTGATTAAGCTATAAATTTGGCCTTTTGGACACTAGTATCACAGTATTATGATTGCATCACAATCTGGCCAAGTTGGCATATTTTGTTGACCAAAAAGCCGATCATTGTTGTAAGTTGTAATAACAGATGATGATCTATGAAGAGCAGTGTGGCCTACACCTATTCTAGATCAATCTAAGGATGCCGGGAATGTGATCTTCTGTTTTAGATATTTTTATCTGGTCGCATTCAGTCTCTTGCTTCAATGCTTGTTGCTTTCAAGTCTTCTTTAAATGCAAAAACTGCTAGGTGGGATGTTGGAAAAGGGCCCTGGCAATAGATCATTTCATTAGAACTTCGTAGTCTTTTGTAATTATGACATCATAATTTACTTTTATGCTAGCATTTATAAAATGAAGATTGATGCATCGCATGTTCCTTTTGAATGCATGGCTTTTCACATACAGTTTCAAAAGGATTGCCTATCTATGAGTGCCTTATATTGTGGATACTTACAGGTGCTTTGCTGCAATTAGCTTTCCTTCGAAGGTTGGAAGAATCATCTGGTACAATTTCTTCGATCACCTCAATCGATTTAAACTCTTACTGGATATTACTATTTTTTAAGTAGATAAAGATGCATTGTTTTAATATTTCCTTATTATTTGTATAATTACTTGTCAGTGACAATAATATCTGATTAAGAAATTTAACCTCTATTCTAGAAGATTCAATTTAGTTCTGATTATTGCGTTGGAAACTTGAGGGATTGGCTTAGAGATTATTGGGATTATAGTAGCCTTAAAACTCTAATTTTCTTGGTTTTCTGGCTCTGTTATGGAATCTCGATGAGATGCTTCATACGGTTTCTGTCATGACATGCTTTCTCTCCAACATAATTGCAGAACTCGGTGTGTTGAATTTGGACTCCTAATTTTCCTTTGCAAAAGCAAATATCCTTCCAAACTTATAATTCTCTCAGACATGCATTAATGAGGTGGAGGTGTACCTAAGAAACTCAAAATGTTGTATTCATCATATTAATTCTCATGGAGATAGGTAATATTTCCTAAAACATTGGCCTTTCAAGTGATACACTCTTACAGCTAAATTACGAAATACCACTCCTTCGCGGACCAGAACTCCTTTTTTTTTAAAAAAAATAAATATATTATAGGTTATAAGTTATGAGAATCTCTCTAATAGTAAAAGTAAACTGGCACGGTAGTTAGTCCCCCCTTACATAAATGGATCTCTTTACAAGAGATCTTGAGTTCCATTCTCATTAGTAACATTTTAATGCTCATGCTTGAGCACATGCTCAGCGTGCAGTTGGGGCCAATTATTGCTTGTGGGGGCCATTAATTAAAACATTTTTTAAACATTCTCAAAAAAAATAAAATAGAGAATCTCCCTAATAGTTAATATTAAGTTACTTCAAATATGAAATATATTCAATAGTATTTGATTTGACTGGAACTCCTCATCTTTCACCTGTATTTGTTATCAAGAATATTATAAATTCACACTTGCAAAAGAGACAAAAAAAGACTAAATAAGTTCATTTTTTTAAAATTTTTCTCTTATCTAAATTGCCTTTTAATTTTCTTCGATTACAAGTCGTTTTGTCTTTTATTAACACTTGCTCAAAAAGTTATCGTGCCTTTTGATTTTATAGGGTTGTTCATAATGATTAGAAATCTCTATCAGAAGTTGAAAATTTAACATTATAGGAAGTTTTCTTAAAGGGTTGGAGATCTCTATTGGAAAATGACGGTTTCTAGATGTATGTAGGAATTTATTTGTTTTTGCTTTTTCTGTATGTTATCTTGGGACCTTGTAACATACCTAGGACAAAGACTGTATTTCAGGAAGAAATTTTATTGGTCGTAATTTTTTGGACAACTAAATATTTCAATTGTATTTATTAAAGTCGGTGTTTAAAAAAACGCCGAGTCGAACCGGACTCGCCCGGTTCGACTCGGGAATCGTCATGGACGGATCGAATCGGCGAAAAAAACGGGAATCGTCCAGTTCTAGAGAGAATCGGACGATTCTGTACAGTGACTCGCCGATTCGCTGTACGGAATTGGCGAGTCCGTACAGCGAATCGACGAGTCCCGTACGGAATTTTTTTTTTCTTTTTGTAATCCATGATAGATTTTTTTGTAATACTTGATCGATTTTTTTGTAATCCATGATCGAATTGTTTTTTTTGTAATCCATGATCGAATTTTTTTTTTTTGTAACCCATGATAGAATTTTTTGTAATCCATGATCGAATTTTTTGTAATCCATGATCGAAATGTTTGTTTTTTTTCTTGTAATCCATGATAGAATTTTTGTTTTTTTTTTTTTGTAACCCATGATAGAATTTTTGTAATCCATGATCGAATGTTTTGTAATCCATGATCGAAATGTTTGTTTTTTTTTGTAATCCATGATCGAAA
>NW_006498549.1:1892822-1908020 GCF_000471905.2 Amborella trichopoda | reverse complement strand
AAATATATAATACTAAAATAAATAAAAAGTGCATTATTATGTTATATATATTATAAATTTATGTAATATAAATATAATATATATAACATAATATAATATATATTTTATTATATAATATATAATATATAATAAAATAAATATAAAATACACTATATTGTATATTATACTATGTTATATATATTATATAAAATATATATTTATATATCATATATTTATGTAATATAAGATATTTTCATATATATATATATTAAAAATAAATATAAGATACAGTATATCATATGCTATAGTATGTTATAAATATTATATATTTATATTTAAATTATTATCAATGTAAATATAAATATAAGATATTTACCATATATCTCATGAGTTATCAAACAGAGAAACTATGAACTTCTTAACTTCCCAAGAAGGTTATCTAACACAGAAACCATGAACTTCTTAAGTAACTTCTAATTTACAGTTCTTCAAGAACTTCCAACTTACAGTTCAAGAACTTGCTTCCAGTTATCAAAGAATCCAAACAATCCGACCACCCCAAACATAACTCCTTGCACTAATAAGTATCATCCTTGGAATATTTGGCATCTCAAAGATCTTGGAAAATCTCCAAAGCATGAAATTCATCAAAAAGAGCAAACCCACCATCCTCATCCCCCTATGAAATCTTAGTTAAATATAGGAATTTCAATAAAAATCTCATGCAAATTAGGAAATTCCTATGGAATAGAGGCAAACTTTGCCAAGATAAAGGGTGGATGCATTTGGACCTATTAAAGAATGACAAGCAATTCCAAACCTGTGCTTTTTCACCACAAGCCAAACACACCCAATTCGCCAAAACTTTATCATCAACCTTGGATCCTTTTGTCAATTTATACCTTTAAAGTTCTTGGGGAACTTTGGAACTCTCTAAGGTCCATGCCTAGTTTCCAGCGACTTCAATATCCTGGCTAGTGGAAGTGAAAAAGGGGGAAAATCAACTCCTTGGAAGTTTTTTTTTTTTGAAACTAACTCCTTGGAAGTTAAAAGGTGAGGTTTCTAATATGATTAATAATTGTGGATTAATAGATTGAGGGAAGCACACCAAGTACAAACATCCACTCCACAATTTTTTTTGAAACATCCACTCCACAATTTTTTTTGAAAAGAAGTTCAACAACAAGTTTTTGGCTAGGATTTCAGATGAGCGAGGCCAGCCCGACAGGTTCTAGAAGGCCTGACTCGACATGGCTAGTCTTGGGAGAGAGAGAAGACCAGTCAGGCAGGATCGGGCCTTAGTTTTAGGGCTTGTAACTACAGTGAGCCAGGCTCAAGTCTAGAGGCCCAACTGGCCATTTCTTGAACCTAATTGGCCATGTCAAGCCTGGCTTGGCTTGTACATTAGTCTCTCTCTCTCTCTCTCCTCTCTCTCTCTCTCTCTCTCTCTCTCTCGATCTATCTATGGAGAAACTTCTCCCTTGATTCTTTCTATTATTAAATTGTGACTCTTTCTTTGTGTCATTTTTATTTCTTTCTAAATAGCACCTTATTTATCATCCCTCCTCTTTATTTTTTTCTAATTAGATATTCATTTCAGTTAGAAATTCTATAGTATCTTTCTTTCTAATTTGATACGGAATTCAATTTGAAAATTTTAGTTCTATATTGTTTTAGAAACCAATTCAATTTGAAATCATAAGGTTTTTTCTTCCTTCGCATATCTTTTTATATTGGGCCAAATTCAATTTAATAATTCCTAAGGGGCCGTTTGATTTTCAAATTTTCTCAAATTGTGTTTTTTTTTTTTCAAATTATATTTGATCAAATAGCAATTTGGCCAATTATCATTTGGTTCTCAAAATTTTAGCCTAAAACAATCAACCTAGTGTGGTGTTTTGAGTCTTTTGACTGAGGGAGTAACGCAAAATATGCTCCTGCATGAGCACAATACATGTGCTCAATCATCAATTACAAACTCGGTCAAAATGGGAAATCTAGGCCATCCTTGAGTGTCAATAGTATAGATTTGAGAAGGGTAAATCTTGCCCAGCATCGAGTGCTAGTTTAGAGAAGGGTATTGTATAATTAGGGTGTAGTGGTGCATTGTATACCACAATAATGTTGTTTACTGAATTTGGTATGAAATCATGCTCGAATGCATCACAATAAGGTTTTTCACTGAATTTGATATGAAATCATGTTCCAATGTACCCCAATACTGTTGTTTGCTGAGTTCGATATGAAATCATACTCCAATGACATCAAAAATTCAAAGGCAATCTCAATGCCATGATTGGAACCGTGGATTTGGAAAGAATTAAACATGCTATCCAATGGAACTCGCTTTCAATTTACAATATCCGGAAATAGTGTACTTCGAAAACTCCGATCCTAAGAATAGCACAACGTGATCCCTTTTGGTCGGGAACTCGCTCCCATCCAGATAGCAATGCACTTCCTAGAAGTTATGATACTCGCTCCCATTTCCAGGCTATGTACGGAGCTCACTCAGCCGCCCAGGGAACTTCAAGCTAGACTTGCTCCGTGCTCCCATTCTTGGAACTTCTCATGTTCCCGTTCCCAGTAACTATAGTTTGAAGAGATTCCCCAAGGATGATTTATAGGCCAGACGAGTTTCGTGGTCTCCTGTATGCAGATGTGGGCTTGTGAGGAAGATGATTAAATCCTCAACAAACTTCTGCACGACATATATACATGACAACCGCATATGGGGAAGTAACCCTATATAGGGATTGTGTACATGTGCATAGAGAGTCCCTCATGCACTATAGTGATATGTACGTGTGTCTTGCTCTTAAAGGGGGGAACCTGCATGACACTATGGGTCATAGATCTCGTTAGGTTGATTTGAGAAGACAATCGAGGACCACAGTTATTGGATTGGGTGGAGTGCCTCGACACTTTTCTTGATCCATGGTGCCAATCCACTTTTTAGAATTTTTCTATTTTTAGTCATAGAAATGTTTTTGTGATGTTTAGAAAATTTTCAAATTTTTAAAATCATTTTCAGCAGTGAAAAACAGTTAAAAAGGTGTTTTCATGATTTCCAAAAATCCTAGGCATTGTGGGATCCATGTGAGGTTCAAGGGCCCAGCCCCGCATGTTGGGGGCCACAAAGGTGTGGGACATAGGGGCCACAAGGCCCACACGTCGTAGCTCACTGTTGATGCCCATGTCTTTCCATTTTCTTTTTGTGGACTAAGCTTTGTCTTTTAATATAGATGGTTTATTAAAGAAGGAAACTTTACGAAATCGTTGGAAAAGATTTAGTGTACATAGTTTTGTGGGAGTAGAGAAGATTCTGATTTTATGTTTGAAAAATATTCTTTCAAATTTTTGTTTTTGACCAAATCTCTTTACTTTGAATTCCTGCAATCGCTTTGTGAGAAAAGATGAAGTTCTAGTCAAGATAGAAGAGATCTTTTTATTGGCCTTCTCCTAGGTTGATTAGAAGTGGATCTAGGTAAAAGATTCAGGGGATAAGGTTGCTAGATTCCTCCCTAAATCATGATGGCTGATTTATGGGATGGATGACTTAGATTTGTTCCTCTCGTACCTTACAGATTACCTAGGAGTCCTATGGCCGAGATGAATTCTAAATTAAATAGGCATACCTAGACCTGCTTGGAGGCGCTAAATATGGGGCAGACCAGCTGATTCTTACCATCTGGAAATTCCTAGCCTCTCTCTTCTTCTTCTTCTTCTCTTCTCTCTCTCTCTCTCTCTGTAGTCTCAAGGGGGTGGCGCTCAATACTCTAGGGATCTCGGGGGCATGCTACTCATAGGTTAGATAAGAGGGCCACAACCAGCCCTAGAAGGACCAAGGGAAGTGCCACTTGTGGCATGCCCTAGATAGGTTCAAAAGGGTCTAGAAAAATCCTAATTTATTTTATGCTCTCAAAACCCCAGTAAAAAAGATATTACCTAAGGAGCTTCCCCACCCAGAGAATTCAGTGGGGCCAATGGAATCAGAGTATGCCATCAAATAGGTAATTGAGTGTGGGGTGTACCAAGTCCTAAGGGGTGATACTATACAAAGTCAAGTAAGTCTTCCCAGCCGTTCTAAGTTTATTTTCGGTTCTAATTAATGAATTTATTGCAATTTTCAGGAACATTATTTGTATTAGCATTTATAGTTAAAGCTTGTATTTTAGTTTTTTTATTTAAAGCATTGTTTTGTGGCACTTGTGAGTGGAATTCATATATACTAATAAAAGAAAAGAGAATTTTTTTGTTTTTATTCCTTGGAATTCCACATTGTCACTTCTTTCACAACTAACATAATCCAATTTCAGACTTCATTGTTGCACCTTAGCTTCTTGGGTATTTCAACTACGAATTGGTGTGCACAAGTCCATTCTCTTTAATTGTCCCAATTTAATAGTTATAATGAAGGAGAACCTTAACCTTATTACTTTGATAGTTACATTATGCCAGCAATCAGTGCTAGGATACTAATTTATTCAATCAGTACTAGGCTACTAATCTATTTTCAGTTTAAATGGCCATCGTGATGTGGCATACATGTATTAATGATATTATCATATATCTGCTTTTTTTAGTTCGTTTTCCAGAACAACTGCTGGACGCTTATATGCATTATGAAACTTTCCATTCACAGTATTTAATTCTCTTGGTGCCAATGCTGTATATTGAAATTGTGAAATGAAATTGACTTTCTAAAATGTGGCTTAATTTCGAAATTGTGTTTTCCAGGACAACTGCTGGAAGCTTATATGAATATGAAACTTTCGATTCACAGTATTTAATTCTCGTGGTGCAAATACTGTATATCGAAATTGTGAAATGAAATTTACTTTCTAAAATGTGGCTTACTTGCAGGAGTGTGATTATCTTAGAGCAATTGCTCAACCTCGACTTCAAGTTTCTACTGTTGTGGATACAAAAACAGGGAAGGCACGTATGCTAAATCAGTCAAAATTTTCATGTTCATTCAAACTTATCAGTTCATTGTTTTCATGTTTAACTTCAGTTAAGTCCATTTTCCCTAGCTGTGCATTATTATTCTTCCTCTACATATTTTGTCTCACTATATTGCATTCCTCTGCATGCGTTTGTTGCTATGAGTGACACCTCCCTTTTGTATGCAAAATATCTTCTCTCTAGAAAAGTACAATCTGAGAACCAAAGGGATACTCAATTCCTCATATAGACTTCACTTCTTGGACATAATTCGTTAATTCTGATCTTGTTATTTCTTTAGTAAACTTGTTAGCGTTAAAGTTTCCTTAGTGTAAATGTCAACTGTTGATTACGTATACACTAAATATTGGATTATGGATCTCATCAAAATATTGACCAAGTTCCACAGCAATCTAGGTATTGCAGACCTGCTTTTATTCCTGAATTTAGAGTGAGACAAATGAAAGGAAAAGAGAGGAACATGAGGCATTAGTGTGTATGTGTTTTCTCTGTGTTGGCACCAAGGCCCGTCTACTCCGCCCTTGACCTTCCATGCTGGCTTGACAATCATGGTCAACTAGAACCCGTGTCGATTTGTGAATGATAAGGCTTACTATATTAACAAGTCATGAGCTCCTCGTAGCTACCTTAGTCATTTTACAGGCAAGGAAGAAGTCATTGTTAATTGGAGGAGGGATCATGGGAACTGCATTTCGGTGGATCCTAATCTATTATCTGTCCTATACCATTGAAACTGCATTTTGATGGATCATATCCTATAATCCCTGTTCTATCTTCTAGAGCCATGATGTGCTTAGGGATTCAACATCGGTTGAGCCATAGGCACCCCTTGCTGTCTTCAATCTCTGCATAGTTTACCCATTACAAAGCCCAGACCTTTTTACCTAGAATTTAAGTCAAAACCTTTCCACTAGCTAGATGCATTACTTCTGCGTTCTAGAAGTTTGGGTGGTCTTGTCCAAATTATCAACATGAAGCTGAGGTCTGTTACTTCTACATATTCTTTTGGATGCAAATCCAGTGATTCTGGATCTTTCAGTGACTGGAAACTTTACATAATTGCTTGCTATGCCTTGAATTATCCTTACTATGACATAGCCACATTATCCATTTGGCCCATCCGGGGTCTTTTCTCTGCAAGAATATATCAAGGTTTTGTCTGTTGCTTGCACTTTACGAATTTAGAGTAGAAAGTTTTTTTATGTGCTATGTTGTTGAATGGTATTCATTTTCACATGGAATTTTATTTTCAGTGCATTTAGAAGCAATATTGAATCTCATTATTTTTCAATTTTTAATGTTGTTTGCAGGGAATCAAAAGTGAAGTTCGGACAAGCTCTGGCATGTTTTTGAATTCTGAGGAGAGAAAATATCCAATGATACAGGTAGGTTACATTATTTACTTGTTGAAACAGATTTCCTGAACGTTAATACAAAGCTTGTGTTTCAAAACCATATTGCATGGAATGACCCTAAAAGTTTGAAACACACCAAACCTTTTGTTATCGACCTACTCATGTACTTGGGAAAGAATTTTAAAGCTACTGAGAAATGGCTTATTACAATTGGGTTGAACTAGGTTTCTTTTTCTTTTCCCTTTTTTTTGTGGCTAAATTGGTTGTAACCATTTTATAATTTTTGCTCAGTACGGTTGAACCAGGTCAAACCATTATCCAAATTGGTTTTCTCAAAGAAATGATTAAGTTTTTGTTTGTTCTTTTCTTCTTTGGTGAATACTTTTTGTTATTTCAGGAAAGCTTGGTTCAACCGTTTGACAAAACAAACCTTGGATAGATGGCTGACTGGTACAGCTTTTGTAATATTGGTTAGATGTATTTTTTTTGACATTAAGAGGTTCAGTTGATCAAATTTGCACAGACAATATTAATTTTAACGGGAAACAATTTATGCCTTTTTTCTTTGAAGCCATGAGGTTATTTGGTTTTCATATGCCTTATAGAGCTTCACAATTTGGCTTTTTATAGGACTTTCATCTTCTTGGTATTCGCATGGAATTCAGGCTATCATATATGTCATTAATATCATTATGATTTTCATGTGTGTGGATCTAGAAGTGGCAATCTGGAGTAATTCTTTTATAGGTTGTTATTAGAACTAGTAGATTGCAAAATGAAGATTGTCAGCTTCTGTTTGTTTTGCAGGATAAGTATAAAAAATAATGCTTATTATACATATCGATTTATTAGATTATGGTCGTCATGTGATAATTTAGATTTATGGCTGTTGAAAATCATTGTTTGTTCTTCCTACCATCTGTCACCTTTGAGCCAAAAATAATTGTAATGCATCTTTTGTGGTTGGCCCTAGTTAAAGGCATCGTTGTAGTTCACAATAGATGCAGCTTACTTTCATCCATGGAATCTTTCTTATGTTTACAATGTGTTAAATCTTGTTGCTTAACCAAAGATCAAAATATTTTGTTGTGTTCATTTTCTGTCTGTTACATTCATTACCCCTTGATAAGAAAATTGACTAGAGAGCCACGAGTCAGCAAACTGTGCTCCTTGGATTATTTCTTAAAATCTTCAGGCATTCGTTATGCCAACTCTATTGTCAGTTCTCAGTGTCATCAAACTTATAATTTCTGATGTAGATTGATACCTTACTCTGAATCATTGAGATTCATCACCACAAGTAATCATCCTGGGATCGTTCTCCAACTCATTGAGGCTTGTATGGGTGGATTGGTATCTATTCTGTCAGTTACTTCAAATACTTATCTTGATAGTGACAAGCTGATCATCTAATTAGTTACCTGTGAAAAATTTCAGCAGTTTCTATCCCATATTTCTTATTAGGATGGTTGCTGACAATCAAGTAAAAACGAAGTGTGTTAAGCTGGGATAGATGCCATTAATGCAGAGAGTAGGTCAGAGGTCCCCAGGGCTAATTTCCTTCATTCAATTATGCAACATTGCTATGATCTTTCTTTGCTGATTATTTTTGCAGCGACATTCCCAGCAACGGGCTAACTGATTAGGCAATTTTAATAGTTATAGTCTCAACTGGAAGTACTCTCTTTCTGATAGACTTCAGAGTGCATACATTGTGTGTGTCTTTTGGGCTAAATGTTAATTTCTTATACGCAAAGAAATTGAAGCTAACCCTGCTTGAAACATTTAAAATCCTTTGCTTCATTTTCCTGTTTTTGGTAGTTAGAGCCTTGTGTGATCCCAACCTCACCTAATGCCTTCCAGTTAAGCTATGTTCCTGAACCCTACCGGGACTATCCAACAAGCCAGTTATACTTGGACCTTCATCCTATTATAGGGATTGGATCATTTTTGGAAATTTCAGTCCGGTTATCTCTTTAATGGCTTAGGCCAATTTTCAAATCAGATTTTTTTAGCAAGGTTGGAGATACAGGAGAGCAGCTGATTGAGTTGTTCTTACCATAGAGAGAAATTCTCTATATGACAGGAGTTTTGTGGTCAGCAGTCTTGCTGAGGCTCAAGTGGTGTTGAACGGAGTTTTCCTAGCAATGGATCTGGGGATCCAAAACCCTTGAATTGAAGAAGAGTCCAAACTGTATATTGAATCCGTCACAGACAATATAACAACCCAATTATTTATCTTCAATATCATTTTTCGTAGTCAAGCTCTTTCACTTGCACTTCTAGTGGAGAGAGTACCTATTATATTTAGAAAAGGAACACATTTAGTGCCGTGCCCAACTAGCTCCAAGAGCTCAATGGGAACACAATTTGTGATGTAAGAAGGGAGGAAGTACCTTAGTATATGGTGGTTCTGCTTATTTAGAAACATAAGGAAAAGATCTCCATGGCTGTTGTGTCTATATAACTTCTTTAGAGCATTTTTTTTTTAATTGTTCTTTATGTTTTCTAGTCTCAAGCTAGTCATTTTGATATTTTCCTCTTAATATATGCATCCTAAAGCGATTAGTCAAAATGCATGGGCTTCTTCTTTGTAGTTGTCCGTGATGTAGGACAAAATTATTCTTATTTTTAATTTCTATTAAATTTCAAAGGTTATATATTTTGATCTTAGTTTTAGGTTTTATTTTTTGGATTTTTGAGTTTTTTAGGGATTCTAAGAATTTTATTTTTATTTACTATTCACTAGTTACTATTCATGGTTATTGTTCACAGTTACTATTCATGGGTACTGTTCATGGGTTACCCTTCACAAGGATAAAATTATTATTACAAATGTTTTGTTTAAGGTAAGACTTTTTGGATCATTTTAATTATTGTATGGATATTTAATGTCTTTGAACTTGACAGTATAATATATAAGAGGTGTGTGGGGCCTTGAGGGATAACTCCATGTGATTTCAGAATTGAAAAAGAAAGAAAATCTTTAGGCTCTTGGAACTCTAGCTTGGGGTGAGGAGGAAATCTTAAGTTTTTCCTAGTTATTGCTTGTGTTTGACATGTTTTCTTGGTGATTTTACTGTTTTCTCAAATTTCCTTGTATCAAATGGTATCAAAGCTCATGTTTTCTTCAATAAGAATGTCGGGAACTACAGCCAAGCCTAGGGTTTACTGATTTTGGGCCACATTTTACCAAATTAGCCTAGATCTTGTTGGTTTCAACAGGTTTTGTTGATTATCTGTCTAGAGTTTGTGATTGGCGAACCCCATGAAAAAAAGAAGGGACTATGGAAAGGGGTTTTTGCAATATCCACTTCGTGATCCCAAAGATGAAATTGAGGAACTTAGAAGGAAAGTTTAGCAGCTGCCAGCATCATTCATGGGCAACATGGTAATCTTTCTGCCTAATAAGGTATCGAGTATAACCCTTTTCACCTCCGTGCTCTGCATGAAGAGTTGAGTGAAGAGGAAAGCGATAAAAGACCTAGACGTGGGGAACATTACTCTAGGGTTTTCAATTTGGTAAAGATGACACTTTTTATTTTGACAAAGGTTGTATAAAAAAAATAGCATGTTGTAGATTGGGATTTGCCATCAATCTTCGATATGTACTTAGATGAACAACAATATCTCTTTGGAGATCCGATCTATGATAAAGATCAAGATGAAGATGCTCGGAAGAGGATCTTACTCGTCAAGAATATGGAGAGAAGGCAGTAGGGGAGCTGATAAAAGCATGGCCTTTGAAGATCTTAAAGATATTAAAGAGGTGGGGCATTCAACATATTTAAAGAATTGAAATCAGAGTAGCACAAAGGAAGCGTGGTCGACTCATAAATTGCAAATTGTAGCCCTGAAGGCAGTAGGGGAGCCGATAAAAGCATGGCTTTTGAAGATCTTAAGGATATTAAAGAGGTGGAGCATTCAACATATTTAAAGAATTGAAATCAGAGTAGCACAGAGGAAGCGTGGTTGACTCATAAATCGCAAATTGTAGCCCTGGTTTCAGAGTGTAATGAAATATATGTCGAGAAAGCCTCTAAAGGTCAAAAAATTGAGTTTGAAGTTTCCTACACAATTTTCAATGCCAGTTTAGGGATGGCCAAATTTGATAAGTTCGTATCAATTCCTTACTATACATACTGGAACAATATTTGTGCCAAATTTGATCTGTTTCTTAGGGATTTCTTCTTATCATGAATAATATTTGAGCCCACAAAGGAGGTTGGAAAATGTGGTTTTGATGCTAAATTCATCTTAGGACACTTCAAAACTCGATTATGAATTTTCTCCAGTCAGGACAGAATGATGCAAGAAAAATTAATCTTATTTTTTATTTTTATTCATATCTTAGTTGATAATCCATGAAAATAGAGAGATTGAAGAAGATATCACACTTAGAATTAGAGCTGGGTGTGCGAAGTGGAGATGTGCAACCACCAGAGTTTTATGTGATTGTGGTATACCAATGAAGCTGAAGGGCAAGTTCTATAAAACAGTTGGGAAACCAGGTTTACTTTATGGGGCGGAATGTTGGGCGGTCAAGAAACAACATACCTATAGAATGAGTGTAGTTGAGATGAGGATATTGAGATGGATGAATGGCAAGACAAGAAGGGATAGAATTCGAACTGACACAGTTTGGAGAATTTAGGTGTGGCACTAATTGGTGATAAGATGAGATAAAGTAGACTTAGGTGAGCTGGCCAGTGTCAGCTTTACTTTATAGGACGAAATGTTGGGCGGTCAAGAAACAACATACCTATAGAATGAGTGTAGCTGAGATGTGGATGTTGAGATGGATGAATGGCAAGACAAGAAGGGATAGAATTTGAACTGACACAGTTTGGAGAATTTAGGTGTGGCACTAATTGGTGATAAGATGAGATAAAGTAGACTTAAGTGAGCTGGCCAGTGTGGCATAGACCCAGTACAACACCTGGTAGGGGTTGCGAGTTAGTTCAAGTGGAAAGCTCAAAAAGGGGAAGGGGTATGCCCATGCCCAAAAGGACATGGTTGAAAATAACGAGAAAAGATGTGAGGATTATGCCTCACTGAAGGTGTGGCCTTTAATAGAGCAGAATGGGGGGCCAGGATTCGTGTAGCCAACCCCAATTAGTTGGGAAAAAGCTTTGAGGATGATGATGATGATTTTTTATACAATTTCAAAGGATGCATGATCTTAGTTTTAGGTTTTATTTTTTGGGTGTTTTAAGTTTTTTAGGTATTTTAGGATTTTGTAATATTTTTATCTGCTATTTAATAATTACTATTCATGGATAGTGTTCACACGAGTAAAGTTGTCATTACGAAGTTTTAGTTTAAGTTAGAACTTTTTGGGAAATTTTAATTATTGTATGGACATTTAATTTTTTTTAACTTGGCAGTATAATATGTATGAGGTGTATGGGGCCTAGATGGGTTATTCAACATGATTTTCAGAATTGAAAAAGAAAGAAAAGCTTAGGCTCTTGGAACCCTAGCTTGGGGTGAGTTGGAAACACTAGGTTTCTCCTAGTTATTGCGTTTGTTTGGCATGTTTTCTTGCTGATTTTACTGCTTTTTCAAATTTCCCTATATTAATATGTTTCTTCTTAGTATTGTTAACCTTTTTGGTCAACCTTTTTAGTGATTTTCTAAGATCTCTCTTATATTAATATCGACTGCAAAGTTCGCTGTTTCTTATCTTTTGTCTTTGATGTGATCAGGCAATAGAAAAACGAATTGCCGTCTTTTCTCAAGTGCCTGCTGAAAATGGAGAGCTCATACAAGTTTTGCGGTAGAACTACTGTCTATTATCATAAATGAAATGTATATGAATATGAATTGTAGGCCAAAATTTCAATACTAATGTCTGAAAAATCGCAGGTATGAGAAGAGCCAATTCTACAAGCCTCATCATGACTACTTTTCCGATGCAGTGAGTACTGTGTCACCTGCTTTAGTACCGTGCTGATATCAAAATGAAGCATTGTTACCTACTTAAGCAAGTCTGAATCATTCTAATTTACATTTTGTGTTCGTAAGGAAAGTTCATCAAAGGGTTCAATGAATATTCAAAGTGTTCAGTTTTGTGAATATATTATTGATGGTAAATATGGTTCGTGTTTTCATGCAAGTGCAGTTCAACATCAAACGCGGAGGACAAAGAATAGCAACGATGCTCATGTATTTAAGCGATAATGTTGTGGGGGGTGAAACATATTTTCCATCGGTGAGTTTTTCCCAGCCATGCTTTTTGGTTCCTCTCTCTGTCTCTCTCTCTCTCACACACACGCACACGCTATTTTTTTACATATGTATACTGGCAAAAAGCACCATACCTGAAGAAGGGCAATCCTTTACCTGCACATCAACTAGAAGCTAGATAGACTAGAAGAGTCCTAAAGCATTCACAGTTCCCACTATTTCACATCCTGTGACAATAACAAGCTTTAAATTAGAGGCAAAATGATGAATTTGGAAAGCATCTCACACCCCTGGTATTGTAAGATAGAAATTATGACTTAATTGAAGGGTGCACTATTTAGTTAGGAAGGCATGTGTAGTAGGCAAGGAAAGGTTTAGCAGGTCCCGTATAATTTTTATTAATAAATGCACACTGAGAAGCACAGAAGTGCCAAAGTCTGTTGCTGCAGTGCACTTAGGAGAATGACACCCAATAGCCTACAATATTCTTTACTTCCATAAACTATGATGATCCCTATATGTGGTTTGTATTGGATGTTCAACGTTAGGCCTTTTGGCGTGATCATATCAGCAGCTTAGTTAGGCGACTGTATGCCTTCAGGAATTTGGTGTTCAAGATTCTGTCTGTTCTGAGTTCCCATTGGCATTCCTTTCTCCTCCATGATGGCAGTACTAATTTGTTTCTTTATACTAGTTTCTGGTCCCCTTCCACATCCTTATATTTTAAATCTTCCTTGAGCAGCATCAAGCTTACATGCATTATTATTATGAAGTCTATTTTGTATAAATTGTAGACATTTTATTCCAATGTAAATGGATATTAGTTCAACAAGGCATCCTTTATACTGTCAGACATCCTTTTGGCAGAATATCCAAGAACATTTGGAACTTTTACGTTTAAAGCATTCATTACTTAAAGGGTGTGGTCTCTATAAGGTTGCAACCTTAAACAATTCAATTGAGGTGCACCTCCAAATTTTATCATAACATGTAATTTTGGTATACACAATTCTTTGGATTATCTCAAAAATTTATTTTCATATCTAATTATAAAATTTTAAAATCAAAAAGTGGTTAAAATCAAGTAGATCTATAAACATATGAAAATTTTGAAAATGGACGGTCTAGATAATGTGTTGCAAGATGCTCTATTTTTAGGACTCGAAATATTTGTTATTTCCATATTCATACATCTCGTTGTGGAGATGATCAATCCGATGGATTTTTTAGGTGCATATGTAGTTCTACATTTTAAGGTTGCAATCTTATATAAACTTTTTTCCTGTGGTTTTTATAAGGTTGCAACCTTAAACAATACAATTAAGGCCACCTCCAAATTTTGTCATGTAATTTTGGTATAAACAATTCTTAGGATTATCTCAAAAATCTATTTTCATATCTAATTATGTATAATTTTGATGTTACTAATGATCTCACATTTCTTCCAATTGCTGGGAATGTAGGCAGGAAATGGAGAATGTAGTTGTGGAGGGAAGATGATGAAAGGGCTGTGCGTGAAACCAGGGAAAGGAGATGCGGTGCTGTTTTGGAGCATGGTTTGTTTTCATGCTTAGATAGTTTTACAGCTAGCATTTCATTGTTAATGGGAGCCCAAGTGTTTATTGAATTAATGAATTTGCTATTATGGCCTTGTGCAGGGGCTTGATGGGTCAACAGATCCAAATAGTATTCATGGAGGGTGTGAAGTTTTGGATGGAGAGAAATGGTCAGCTACCAAATGGATGAGGCAGAGAACTAGCTATTAACCCCACTTTCTAGTTGTTCAACCGCCACAGGGCATCTCACATAATCCGTTGTGTTCTAATATGCAAATTTTCCGGACATGAGTGTGGTACAGATGTAAATATTCAATAAAAGAAATTTTTTATTGATTAAATATTTTTTGAAGTTTGATGCAGTTAAGATTGGACATAAATAAATTAATCAGAAAATAAAGAAGATCTTCTAGGGAGTCCAAAATAAACTTTTATTATCTTCACTATCTGTTTTGTCAAATTACATATTTATAAAACAAAAGAAACTTAGAACTTAACTTGTTTAGTCATCATCATTATCATCATAATTTTTTTCTATTTAATTAGGGTTGGCGATACAAATCTTGATCCGTCATTCTGCTTTATTAATGGTCATATCTTCAGTGAGGCTATAAGTCTTATATCTTTTTTAACTACTTTGAACCACGTATGATACTAGGTCTGTGCCATACATGGCTAACCCACTTAAGTCTACTCTCTTTCATCTTATCGTTTATAGATGTCACATCTTAAATTTTCTCGAACGAATTCATTTTGAATTTTATCCCTTCTTGTTTAGCTATTTATCTATTTCAACAACCTCAATTTCACTACACTTATTCCATGGGTATGTTTGTTTTGTTCGTCCAACATTTTGCCTCATAGAGTAAAGCTGGACTTACAGTTGGCTTATAGAATTTTGTGTTCAACTTCATTGGTACATAGCAATCAATGTTTGCAAAATTGAATCAACCAGACATGGGTTCAGAGGCCGTTTAACTGGCCTAATAGGTAAACCGGCTGATTGAAACATTCTAATAGGACAAGTCTCAGATAGTCAAAAAAATATTGAAAAAAATNTAAAATATCCAAAAAAAAAAAGTTTCTAAAAATATGAAAAAGCATATAAAGAATGATTAAAACAAAATACATTCAAAATGAAGTTAAAAATT
>NW_006498549.1:1861307-1892750 GCF_000471905.2 Amborella trichopoda | reverse complement strand
ATGATTAAACAAAATACATTCAAATGAAGTTAAAATTAATGAAAGATGGATTTAACTAATTAGAATTTTAATTAAAGTAGAGTATTAATGATACAAAACAATTTTTAATCTTTACCATAATGTAAAGAATATTAAAAACACACATCACAAATCAAATTTCTTATTTTTGAGAATTTATATATATATATATATATATATATATATATATATATTAAATTTTCTTTTTAAATACTGGTCGCTCACCAAAACTGCCCAAAACTGGAACTGGCCAATGGCCAGTTCCGATCTAATCGGGCGGCTAGCAGTTAAATCACCCCGCTTTCCAACACTGGTGGCAACGACATAAAATTATGGTTGCACATCTCCACTTCACCCACCCAGTTTTAATTCTATGTGCGACATCTTCTTCAATCTCTCCATTTTCCTATATTATCGACTCAAGATATCAAAAGTGCAGTCTTTTTGGTACTTCTTGCCTATCAATCTTAACTACTATCTCATATCTATTCATATTGTCATTAAACTTGCATTCCATATACTGTGTCTTAGTTCGACTAATTTTAAAACATTGATATACTAGAGCATCCCTCTAAAGTTCTAACTTTGTGTTGATGCTGCTTCGGTTTTCATCGATCAAAATTATATCATTTGTGAACAACATGCACGACGGTACCTCATCATGTAGGTGCTCAATTAAGTCGTCTATAACTAACACAAAGAGGCATGGGTTTAATGCTAACCCTTGATGTAGACCTATTGTTACTAAAAACTCACTCGTCTTTCCATTAGTTGCTCGTACACTAATAAGTGCTCCATTATACATATCTCTCACCAAGTCGATGTAGTGCTTGGAAACTCCGTTCTTTTCCAACACTCACCAAATCAAATCTTAAGGTACTCTATTATAAGATTTCTCTAGATCAATAAAGACCATGTAGAGGTTTTATTCTCTTGGCCCTAAACTCCTTAATCAGTTGTCTAAGTAGGAAAATAACCTCGGTTGTTGACCGGCCTGGCATAAAACCAAATTGGTTTTCAGATGCACTAATTTCATGCCTTAGTCATTACTCAATCACTCTCTTCCATAGCTTCATAGTATAATTCATAAGCTTGATCTTTAGGTTGCACAATTTTGAATTTCTGATTTGTTCTTGTAAATAGGTACTACAATACTTTTTCTTTATAGTAAGAGGCCTAATTAATTTTAACTCTTCATAAAAAAATAAAAAAATAAAAAAAAATTATATTCCTCATTGGTCTACAACTGAAAGAGACCTAAATATCCTTAAAGAAGATTAAAAATCCAATATAACTTAAAATCTAAATTGTAATCACCTATAAATAGTAAAACAAAAAAAATTTAAAAACCCTAATTACATCATTTTTCCATTGTTGACTTGAGCCACTTAAGACATATTTTGTATTTTTTGTGTAACTAATGTTCTTCTTCTTTTATTTGTCCTTTTCATTTTCATGTAACATCCCGTGAACCTATAAAATATTGTATTTGATACTTAATTGAGGTCTTGTGAACCGATAAAATATTGTATTTGATACTTATAATCGGGCAGTTAGCGATTAGATCGCTCGGGTTTTCCAACACTAGTGGCGATGACATAAAATTATGGTTGCACATCTCCACTTGACCCACCCAGCTTTAATTCTGTGTGAGACATCTTCTTCAATCTCTCCATTTTCCTATATTATCGATCCAAGATATCAAAAGTGCGGTCTTTTTAGTACTTCTTGCCTATCAATCTTAACTACTACCTCATCTCTATTCATATTGTTATTAAACTTGCATTCCATATATTGTGTTTTAATTCGACTAATTTTAAAACCTTGATATACTAGAGCATGCCTCCAAAGTTCTAATTTTGTCTTGATGCCGTTTCGATTCTCATCGATCAAAATTATATCATTTGCGAACAACATGCACCCTGTAGGTGTCTAGTTAAGTCGTCTATAATTAAGACAAATAGGCATGGGTTTAATGCTGACCCTTGATGTAGATCTATTGTTACTGAAAACTCACTCGTCTTTCCATTAGTTGCTCGTACACTAGTAAGTGCTCCATTATACATATCTCTCACCAAGTCGATGCAGTGCCTGAAAACCTCTTTCTTTTCCAACTCTAATCGAATCAAATCTTGAGGCACTCTATTATATGCTTTCTCTAGATCAATAAAGACCATGTATAGTTCTTTTCTCTTCGCCCTAAACTTCTCAATCAATTGTCTAAGTAGGACCTGCCTGGCATAAACCAAATTGGTTTTCAGAGACACTCGTTTCATGCCTTAATCATTGCTCAATCACTCTCTTCCATTGCTTCATAGTATAATTCATAAGCTTGATCCTTAGGTCGCATAATTCTGAATGTCTCATTTGTTCTTGTAAATAGGTACTACAATATTTTTTCTCTATTAAGTAAGATACCTAATTAATTTTAACTCTTCATAAATTATACTCCTTAATGCTCTACAACTGAAAGCGACATAAATATCCTTAAAGAAGATTAAAAATCCAGTATAACTTAAAAGCTAAATTGTAATCACCTATAAATAGTAAAACAAAAAAAATTAAAAACCCTAATTATATCATTTTTCTATTGTTGACCTGAGCCACTTAAGACATATTTTGTATTTTTTGTTTAACTAATGTTCTTCTTCTTGTATTTGTCTTTTTTATTTTCATGTAAAATCTCGTGAACTTATAAAATATTGTATTGGATACTTAATTGAGGTCTCGTGAACCTATAAAATATTATATTTGATATTGAAATGAGGTTGTGCTTGACATTGTTTAGAGATTGCTTGAATTTTTAAGTGCAATGAAATATATCATGCAACATCTACTTCAAATTTTGTACAAATATATATATATATATATATATAAGAACCATAGTCCTCTATCCAAAATCCAATGCTTCTCTCTCTAAAACGATTCTCTCACTCATCAATTAAACTCTATCTCTCTCACTAGATCTCAACCTTAAGATTTCACATCTTCCTAATAACTTTTATGGCTAATCAAATACAGCTATCCAAAACTTCATAATCTTCCAGCACGTTATCAAATACAGGTACTTAAAATATCTTTTAAAATTTCATATCAAACACAAAAACCCATAACTTCATTAACATTTCAACATGTTATCAAACCCAGAACTTCTTTAATATTTCAGCTTATCAAACACAGAAACCCATAATTTACTTCTGGGTTTAACATTTCAACATGTTATCAAACACACAAACCCAGAACTTCTTTAACATTCTAACATATTATCAAACATAGAAATCCATAACTTCTTTCTTTCCAACAAAGAAAACTTTCAATTTCCAAAAAACATTTACCTTACCTGCCCGTACATCATTAACGCAAAGCTTGACTAGCGTGCAACCTCATCTTTATGGTAGGGCCCGATCGGTTGGCATGAAATTTGGAGATAAAAGGGTTTTGTGCCGCTTTGAATCATCCGTGGGTGCCTTGAGGCCCAATTTCTTGGAGTATTTTTGTGATCATATACCACTAGTGTACAGTACACCATATCTCACTGACGCCCTCTTGAATTGAGTTTAGTGGGTGACTTTGGCATGCTAGAGGCCAATCAGAATTTGTGATTTGGGTTTTCAATCATGATCCGCTATTCCGTCCTCCACAACGAGTAGGGGTCAAGGACCTGGACCTTGTGACTTATGGTTTCTTTCTTATTTAGGCTATATATGGCCTGTTTGATAACTGGAGGGTAAATGTTTTTAGTAATTTTTGTTTGTTGGAAAGAAAGAAGTTAATTAAAGAAGTTTTGAGTGTATATGTTTCATAACTTGCTGGAATGTAAAAAAAATTCAAGAAGTTCTAGGTACATGTATTCGACAACCAAGTCATGTTTATTTAAATATTATTTTTATATTAGACATAAAACAATATATAATATATATTGTTGTGTAAACATCTATTACATCTGTAAAATATATTATACAGCACAATATATAAATAAATATATATTATATATAATAATATAAAATAAATATATGGTAATAATTTAAATATGATATTTGAAACATACTATAATATATAATATAGTGTATTTCATATTTAATTTTACTATATATAATACAATATCTTATATTACATAAATATATAATATATAAAATATATATGGTAATAAATTAAATATAAATATATGACATTTATAACATCCTATAATGTATAATATAGTATATTTTATATATTTTTTAGGAAGATGCTAGGGTCAGCCCACTAGCTGACACAATGGTATAAGCCCAACGACCGAGATTGAATCGGGGTCGATCTGACCGTTAGGACTATATTTTTGTAATATAATTTTAATATTTTTTATATAAATTCAAATAATATAAAATTTGGAGCAACAACTCTTCTCATCAAGGTGCACTTAATAAAAATATTAAAAAAATAATTTACATAAAATAAATTGACTAAAATACCCCTGAAATGTTTTAGGGGTTTTGGTCAATTTATTTTATACAAATTATTATTTTTTGATATTTTTTATTAAATTTCACTATTTTAACAAATAGACACTCCAAATTTAAAGTGATTTGAATTTGTAGAAAAAGAATTAAAGTCCAATTATAAAATACAACTGTGATCATTGGATCGGCATAGATTCAATCTAGATTGTTAGGCTCACACTGTTCCATCAGCCTATGGGCTAACATGAGCTTTTTCCTTATTTTTAATATATATAATGAAATATCTTATATTACATAAATATATTTGTATATTATAAAATATATATAGCATAATATAATATTTAATATTATATAGTATATATAGCATAATATAATATATAATATAGTGTATTTTATATTTATTTTATGATATAATATATAATAAAATATATTATATTACGTAAATATATATTATATAATACGAATACATTAATAATAAATTATATATATATAACATAATATAATATATTATATATTATATTTTATATTTATTCTATTAATATATTTTTATTATATATAATATTCTAAATATCTATTATATTATAAAATATATTATTTATTATACAATAAAATATGAAACATATATTATATATAATATAATATATAATATAGTGTATTTTATATTTATTTTATTGATATATGTTTGTATTCTATATAATATATTAGATACTAAAATATTTTATTAATATTTATTTTTATTATATAATATATATAAAATAATAGAATATAATATAATACAAATACCAATATAAATTAACAATAAATATAAGGAGGGAGGCAGTTTTGAGTAGATTTGACTTGTCAGTTGTAAAATTGGAGCAGATGGCTGAGATGACTTAAATCACAATATCACAAGTTAGTTTTTAACTGTCAGATCTTGATCTGACAGCTCATAGTTTTTTTAATCTTTATCTTTATTCTACAAATAATTTTGAAGCAAAATTTGGCACACGCATAGATCTGATTGGGGCGCACATATAAAAATAATAAAACAATATTTCCAGTGATAAAAGTTTTTTAGAATACCCCTGAAAATTTTAAGGGCATTTTGGTCATTTATTTTTACAAAAATATTTGTTTTTTATTTTTTCTAAGTTCATCTTCATAAAAAAAATAAAAAAATAAAACAGTATTTGATATGACATTGTAGCATGAACAATCCTAGCTGTCGATTCAAATCGAACGGTTAAAAAGTAAGATCACGTATAACTTACATGTTTATGCCCTATATGTTTTGGGTCTCCTTTTTATTGGAGAGACCCTTTTATCACACAAAATGAAGATCTTGCGAATAGCCTATATAGTTTGCATCTTGGCTTTCGATTTTGAGAAGGGCCATGGTTGAGATAAATTTTCTTAGGAGCTTTTTTTTTTCTTTTATTTTGAAATAGAAGAGTGAGAATTTTTAAATAATTAGTTTTAAAACCTTATTTGTGAGGACTTCGTTGAAAAAAAATCAAGTGGTTATATTTAAAAATAAATAAATAAAAGACCTTTGTTGTATGATAATAACAAACATCCTAATAAGGTTCATACATGTAGTATAGATGATTTTTTTCAAAAAAGAAAATAATTTTGATATATGTAGTCTATATGAATTCTTAAAGATGGTTTAGGAGGTTTGGTTGGAACTTGGAATTGATGTGAATATCTTTTTTCAAAATTTTAGGCATAATCTTGCTTATTTAGAACACCTTAAGAGAGATACGGAGGGAAGGTAATATCTAATTTCAACTCTTTAATGAACTAGATACGTTAGTTTAGGAAATTCTTCCGATTATTTATTGAATTTTTCATAAGTTCAGTTTTTTAAATAATGCATACTTCATTATTAAGTGCAAAGCATGTAAGAAAAGAGCCTGAGCTTAATTAGTTAGGGCTTGATGAATTGTAACAATGAGTCTTAAACTCAATTCTTACCAAGGGTAGGAGCCTTTCCCCACATACTCGCCCAAAAAAAGGTGCAAAGCACGAGCAAAGACTCATGCATATAAAAACAGGTGCTATGGTGTACTTCAATGAAAGTCCGAGTGGTAAATTCACAAAGACAAGATATTTTACTCCTGTGGGAGAGTAGAATGTTGGAGTAGGGAGAGTAGAATGTTCATTTACTCCCTTAGGTAAAATACCACCTAAAATTAGTTTTAGGATCCCACCCATAGATTAACCTCAACTGAAAAATTTCTCAGTTGTACCCTCTATGCACTTTAAAAAAATGAATTTTGAAGGTGAATAGAAATTATTCAATTTTTAGATGATGAGATTTAAGAGTTAGAAAACTCAAATTTCAATAATCATATCTTAAGTGGTTCTCAAAATTCCAAGTGGAAAAAATCCTCCCAAGTAGGTCTTTTGACTGAATGAGTAGAAATAAAACCATGCTCTCGATGTAGCACAGTATACATGATCATTCATAAAAATCTTTTCTAGCCAAAGGTTCCTGCTCTGGTGGGAGTGCATTGTTCATTTGCTCCCTAGAGTAAAACCCAATCTACTTATATTTTTAGGGCCTCAAATTTCTGCCATATAAGTATATAATTCCTCATTAAAGCGATTAACATCAAATAATGATGATGATGATAATAATGAACCATGCACTTTGCATGTGCCTGAAAAATAATGCCTCAACAAAGACAATCGTTTTAGAGTGTGATATCCAAAATTCAAAATCTTTTTTTTTTTTTTAAATAGTCATCGAGTATTCTTAGATGCATCCCAAAATTTTACATCCAAAAAATCCTTCCAACTCTTTTACTCAACAATTGTATAGCGTGCTTCCTAATGTTATGCTCAGCAATGCTTCCTAATGTTCTGTTCAGCCTTTTAACTTGGATATTTAAATGTCGTAATGTTCTGCTCAGCCGTTTAACTTGGATATTTAAATGTGGCCCAACCAGATATTTAAATGTGGCCCAATTAGTGATAGAAAAGTCGTCGGAGTCTAAACCGGACTCGCCTGATTCGACACAATTTTTGGACACCCCGTGTCACATAAAAGACACAAAAGCGCTCGTGTCCAGAGAGAGTCATCGAGTTGTAAGATGCAGAAGCGCTCATGTCCAAAGAGAGTCGCCGAGTTTTAAGCGAAAACACGGCCAAATAAAAATGTACTGATGTTGGAACCACATCATCACTTCCCATGAAAGCACTGGTCAAGTCTCTCTCACGCGTTGAATTTTCTTACCACTCCGATGCATTCTCTACCTTTTATAGGTAGATTTACTTCTCAATGAGAACGATGTGGGATTAATTTCAGTTTCCCCTTGTGAACGCTTATTGACATAAAAATTGTAGCGTATATCTTATACTTTACAAAATACTAGGATATATGATACGTAATTTATTTTTTTATTTTTATTTATTTTCTAAATTTTGACATTGTTAGTTAGTATTCTTAAGTGAAAATCTTTTCTTGAATTATTTTGTAATGTCATAATATTCACATTTATAAGGGAATTTATTTTACTTTTTATCGTATGATATGGAAGTGTTTTTTAATATTTTTTGAATCATAGTTGTTATAATATTATAAATAATAATTATACATTGATAATCAAATATTGTATTTTGTTTATTATTTTTTTGTGTTATAAAGTATTATAATGTATTATTTTTGTTATAACAGTTGCTTTGTTTGTATTATTAATTTATTGTAGTTAATGTATGATTAGATACTTCATCCATGATAATTTAATGTTTTTTCTTTTGTGTGATGTAAATTTAATGATTAACAATAATTCATACAGGGAAATAACATTATAATATTCGCATATTGATGCAAAAAAATGAAAATTCTTAATAGAGTACCCTAATTTCTTATTGGATTTCTAAAAAACAATATTTATAATAAATTTTAATAATTTTTTTGAATTTTTTTTAAGGTTTAATTTGACCAATTTGGCCGATTCTCAATCTGAATCGTCGATTCACAGATTCGTATGGGTTCTGGGGTGCCCGATCCGAGGCCCCGATCCATTTTTTAAACCACTGGGCCCAACTAATATCTTGGATACAATGGCTGGAGTTGTCGGCCTCATGACGAAGCCTCAAGCTCCATTCTCCCTTTCACTGAGAGTAGAGGCCCTAATCCTCACTCATTTATCCCAAAAAAATAAAATAAAAATAAAGTACAATGGAATCAATAAAAAGCATTAGACCCTAATCCTCACTCAATTACCCCAAAAACAATTAAATAACAAACTACAATGGAATCAATAAAGAGCATTAATCTTTTTGTTGGATCAATTTAACCTTTGAAATTATCTACAAAGAGACCATTTATCTTTTGTACATAGAGGTCACAATCATATTGTCCCTTAAATTTAAAAAATTGGTGGTTGCAAGAGTATCATTGAATAAACACATAATTCCAAAAAGGAAACTATCAAACTTCTTGACTCACCCCAAGCTATCCAATTTAACATCTAATGAGTGAAAATGATTATAATCTCTATGTGCAAAAGATAGACGGAAAATTATTAAAAACCCCCAAGGCTACACTTTTTATGCAACTTACCCCTAACCTAACTTTTTCTCTCACTTTTTTCCCCAAAACAAACTTTTTATGAAAATACCTCCCAAGGGAAAACCTTCATTTTTTTTAGACAGAAATGCCCTTCCCGTACACAAAAATCAATTTGGTTAGATTTGATGTTGACTTGCAAATACCAGTAGCACATTGTCGGAGCGCACCATCGCATTGCTGGATCAAAACTGAGTACTGTCAGATCGCCCTTTGCAACTGTTGGAGCCCAGTGACTCTAGAAGTTCTACTGCTCCAAAACATTTACTGTTAGACTGCACTTATATAGTGTTGGAGCCCTGTGACTTCAAAGTGTTCCACTGCCGGACCACACTTACATAGTACCAGAGCACTTGATCCACTGTCGGATCGCACTTACACAATGCTGAAGCTTGGTGACTCCAGAGTGTTCCACTGCCGAACTGCACTTACACAGTGCCGGAGTGCTTGATCCTCTGTTGGATTGCACTTACACAGTGCTGGAGCCCTGTGACTTCAAAGTGTTCTACTGCCGGACCGCATTTACACAGTGCCGGAGCCTTATGACTCCAGAGTATTCCACTGCTAGACCGTACTTACACAGTGCCGGAACGCTGTGATTCCAGAAACTCTTTCTTCTTGACGACCCTCATAGATTACCAGACCCTTTTCTCTCTCTCTATCCCTCAACCTCCTTTTTTTTTTTCCTTTTTGCTTTTGGTTGGTGTTATATGTTAGCTAATAATAATAAGAACTGGACTTACGTATTGCTTTTAGGTAGTGGTGACACTGTTTTTAAGTGGCAGATAGATTTGATAGCTAAATCCATTTTGTAATCAGAAATAATTTGCAATAGAGTTGCAGTCTAGGGAGAGAAACCACATACCATCATGATTAAGAAAGACAAAGAACATGCATATCCAATTATTTTTGAACCATTTCTTTTTTAAAAATACATAACAAACTAAAAAATGTTTATCAAGCTAAACATCAAAATGCATTCCAACTATATCCTCTATTTAACATCTGTTTTGAACATTCATATGAAATCTAAAAATACATGTCAAACTCAACATCAAAATATATATCAACCATATCATTACTTAACATCTATTTCAAATATACTGATCAAATCCAAAAATACATATGAAACGTCGCTTTAAAATAAATATCAACCATATTCTTTACTTAACATCTGTTTCAAATATACATATCAAACTAAAAAATAAAAGGTCAATTTCTCCACCCTTTTTTTGGCCAAACTAAAAGCACAATTTCCCCTCACATCGGGTTCCTCCATAGTCCTTCCCTCCTGGGCATTCCCATCTCTTCGCGATCGCAAATTATACCTCCATTCCTCTTGCAATGCCGACGCTTGAAAGTGATCAACTTTTTTCTTTGTTCTTATCTCATTTTCATCATCGCTCTCACCATTATCGTGACCTTCAACATCTTCTTCGCTTTCACATCATCGTCCTCCTTGCTCACTTTCCACTTCTCCACTCCTAGCCTGCGTTGTCTCCTCGGCACCTATCTCTATAGAAGGGTTATTCAATATCAAATCACGAGCCTCCTGTATATAACGCATGGATTCCCCGACTAATACTTCACTATTAGGTGCAGCTTGTGGCATCTCTATACAGGTATGTCATTGCAAGTAAACAATAAAAAAAACAAAATGGACCATAGTTTTATTTTTTATAATTACATATATATATATATATATATCATCATGGCCTGTGGAGGATTATACATGGGAGTGCAACTGCGACGGGGGGAGCATGGGTTTTTTTTAATATATAAACAATACTATTTCTCTATGCCACAGCTAAGCAATACCATTTCTCTAAGGTATAGTTCAATCTAACAACATAGATAAGCACAATATATACAACTAGCAATATAGACCATCCTAAAGTCTGTTTTTTGGGTTTTGTATTTTATAAAGAGCTACTACTAAAAATTAACAAGAGCTAGGCATTTTTTTTTTAATAACAAACTAAATTTGAACAAGAGAAAGAAGATGGATCATCAAATAAGAAACAATTGATGTAAAGAAAACCATGAGAAAACATATACAGCAAAACAAATCCAAACTTTACTACATTCAAGAACATTCAACCCTTAAAATCGCAATAGAGAAAAATATGACAAGTCCATAACAATTTAATAAGAAAAACTATAATAATTCTTAAGCCATGGGCAATCAATTGAGATCAAATGACTGAATGATTTTCAATCTAAAAAAAACCCAAAATTTTCTACCATCAAGAACATTCTAGCCCTAAAATAATAATAGACAATAGAGAAAAAGTCCAAACTCCATAACAATTTAAATGAAAAGCTTCAATAATTCTTAAGCCATGAGCGATCAATTGAAATCAAACGACTGAATGATTTTCAATCTAAAAAAATCCCAAAATTTCCTACCACCAAGACATTCTAGCCCTAAAATGACAATAGGGAAAAAAAAGCCAAACCCCACAATAAATTCCTAAGAAAAACTTCAATAATTCTTAAGCCATGAGCAATCCATCCCATCATTGTCAATGATAGATCAAATACAATAAATTTTGACAAACAATAACCCAACAACATATTTTAGCGTTCTCTTCCATAAATTTGTTATATATTTATTTAATAAGAAATAATTTAAAAACTCTTTCACACCTTTGATGGGGCTGATTTGGGGTTGAGAGATTGAGCTAAAAATTGAGCTCGGGCTTTGGGGGCTTGGGCTGGGGTGAATAAATTGAGAGCCCGAGCTGTTTCACTACGAGAGAGGGTGGGCCTTCAGTCCTTTGAAGAGTGAGAGGGAAAGAGCTAGGCCCAGGAGAGAGAGAGTAAGAGATAAAGAAGGAGCTCGGGTCAAGAGAGAGAGGGAAAGAGAGGGTGGTAGTTCGGGTAGGGAGTTAGAGTGAGAGAGAGGGAAACTGTGGGTTAAAAAATTAGGTTAAAGTAAAGTAAGGGAGGGTAAAGTAAAGGAAAAAATTTATATAATGTTGCATCCTTAAAATGTAGAAATACGGATGCCCCTTCAAAATTCATCGGATAATATTGTTTTGATGTTGAAAAACCCTCTAGTTGATCATCTCGATATAGAGATATATGAATATGACAAAAAAAAAGATTTGACTCCCGGAAATAGTGCATCTTATAACTCATTATCTAGACGTCTATTTTCATATGTTTGTAGATCTATTTGATTTTAGCTATTTTTGGAGTTTATAATTTTATAATTAGATATGAAAATAGATTTTCAGATAATCCTAAGAATTTCTTACACCAAAATTACATGTTATGATAAAAATTGGAAGTGTGCCTTAATTGGATTGTTTAAGGTTGCAACCTTATAGAAACCACACCCTAAAGTAAAAAAAGTGGTAGTTTAGACTTTTTTTTATTTTTTATTTGGTTGGGGGTATTTGCATAGAAAGTGTAATTTGAAGAAAAAAATGAGAAAAAAATTAGATAGAAGTAAGTTGCATAAAAAATATAGTCTTGAAAATTTTTTATAATTTTTTCAAAAAGATAAATGACCTCTTTATAGACAATAATGCTTACCTTATCACCTCAACCTTTCAAATATATTTTCTACATTGCATAAGTGCTGACCTGGATTAAAATGGTTTTGAATTACTATCTCCATTGTTGGCACATATCCTTCTTTTTCAAGAATAACCTACCCACCTTTTTATTTACACCTTGGTTTGGCCTCCGACTCTTATCTCCATCAATCTCCCCAAAGAAATAAAACAAAGTAAAGTGAACTTTTGCTTTATCACACGCGTGGTACCCACGGCTGTTGCAATCCTAGAGAAAGAGAGTGTGTTGCAATGAGTCAATAGGTGCAAAAGCCCGCTGACTCAGCAACGTGTCAAAAACTCACCGGACTTATACGGTGTAGAATTATTTTTCAAAAAAGTCACATTTTAAATATCAAAAATTGTATTTTATTTTTATATTCATGATCATCTTAAACTAGATCATAAATCTCAAAAAAAATTAGATTAATTTTTTTTTGCAAATGTACAGTATGAGTAGGCTAACTCCTAAAAATTTCATCCTTGTACAAGTGCATCTAAAGACAAATCGCCATTAGCATAAAAAAGAAAGAAAAAAGTACTTCACTTGAGACTCATATGTCAAAAGCATAAAAAGTTAAAAAGGATTTTGATATGATCAAATATCAAGTATTTCATTTGTCCTCCAAAGTGAGGCATAAAGGGCCCAAATGAAGACCCGACCCCATGTGGCCAACTTTCTTTTTCTTTCTCTACCTTTCTTTTGTCTTTCGATAGATCTAGAATCTAAGTTTTCAAACATGAACAGTTTGATCCTTGCGTGTGCTTTGATAATTTTGATTCTTTAATTTCATCCGTATTCCGCACGTTGCTGATGACTAAAAGTCTTCCTTTCTCTTAAAACAATCAATCTTTGGATCTGTCTTTATCTATAACCGTATTTGTTTACTCGGGCGGGCCAATTGGAACACGCATGTAGACTGACTTGCCGCCCTAACAAACTGTCAGCATACCCATATTGGGTGTTCAAGTCACTCGGTAATCTTTAATTTTTAAAAAAAATATAAAAGATTCAAAAAATTAATCTTAATTATTGGATGTAATATTGGGTCGTTACATTTATTGTATTGACTAAACTTGTAGTTCAAAATGAATTTTATTGAACTTTGTGACAACATCCAAACTATCGGATTTCACATTTGATGGTTATAAGTAGTTGAGACCATCATTGTATTAAAGATAAATGGTCTCAATGTTTACAACTCTATATTAATTTTTATAGATTTTTTTTTTTAAAATTATTTTAAAGATACCTCCCTCCATAATTTGTTTTGAAATATATTTTTTTACTACTTTTTTAACCTCATTTTGATGTATTTTGTTTGATTTTACTTTAAAAATATTTTTCCTGTTTTTTGAGATTTTTTTTGTAGTTTTTATTTTTTAACACTTCTTGGCTTGCCATGACCTGGCCCGACTCGGGCCAAGTTACTCGGCTTGGATAGTGCCCAAGTCTTCTCTCCGAGCTATAGCTTTGTAGGTGAGTAGTCTATATAAGGTACCCACCTTCCTATAAAGGTAAGGTGCACATCTAAATTTTGCCAAATTCAAGTGTCAAAACCTTAAATTGATTTGAAAATCTATGTGTTCAATTTTAACTGAAAAATATAAACTATTAAAAATAATGCAAATCGAACAAATTATAGACATATAAAATCGCAAATAAATTCATTCAAAATGAAAGTCATCTCTCATGTTCCTCATGTCGACTCAAATCCAGCGAATTTCCTGGTAGAGGTTCATTTTTATTCCATTGTTTCTGTCTAAGCAGCCCATTTTAATTCCAACCACAAACAATGATGGTAAAAAAGCAACCGCTGTACTTTTCTAAAATTTAAAATTAGGGCAATTTCCCCCTTGTTTCTTCCTCTCAAACCCTTGTTTTACTCAGCTTATTCATTTATATTAGTTTTTAGTTTCTTTCGAGACACATGACTAAATAATGGGAATTTCCCTAGGATAATTGAAGAAGTACAGTATAGGGGTGGCAACTGGTCGGATACGGATGGACTTGGGCCAAATAGTTTTTGAGTTCAAAATTTAGGCTCATACCTAAACCCAATTCTATAAATCAAGTTATCGGTCTGGTCGGGTCAATTGTGAGCTCCAAAAAAAAAAAAAAAAAACGTTTTAAAGGGCATCTTCGTCATTTTTCAAGTTATAATTGAGTCCAAGAGTACTGATACCATGTACAAAAACTTTTCTTCTTCGGATGGGAGGATGGGTTCTTCTTTTAATTATTAGGAGAGAGAAAGAGGGAAGGGGTGGGCTCTGCTTTTTATTATCAGGAGAGAGAAAGAGAGGAGACAAAGCAGCAGCACTGGTGGCAGAGTGACTGATCAAAAAGCAGAAAGACTCCCTCAATTCTCGCACTTTTTTAAATTCTCAGTATTTATGCTTTGGATCCACGAACCAAAACCTTTTTGATTTTTTCCTTTCCCTGAAATTGTTTTCCTTTTCTTTAAACCATTTTATATCACATCCCCCATTTAAAAACTCAGTTATGGTCCCTCTGCTGCACCTGACTTGACTTCACAAGACTTTCAGTCCCCATCTTCCCATTCCTCTTAAAACTTCTACGCTCTTTCCTTTCATATGCCCTTGTTTATATGCATAAACATTCTTCTTTCTTCTGCAAACTCCTTTTGCTTACACACTTCTTCCATGGAGGTGAGGAGCACTCACAAACTCCCTGAGAAACTCTTCCTATTGGGATTTTATTTTTCTCTCCAATTGTAACCTTGTTTGTTGGTTTTTTTTTCTTTCTTTCTTCTTTTTGTTGCAGGAATATAGAAGAGGTCAGATTCCGGCATTTGGTAACTGGGATGGCGGGGAAAGTCTCCCAATTACTCAGTATTTTGAGTCGGCGAGAGAGGCAGGGTTGTTGAGAAGACATGCTGAGGAAAATATGAGCGGTTTCAGGCAAACCATTAAGGTAAATTTTTTATTCCCTATTTAATTCGCGAGGACTGGACTGGTCGTATCGGTCTCGAGCCCAGGTAAAAGAGGAGGGTTGAGTTAGAACTTAAAACTTTGCTATGTGAATCATGATCTTATGAATAGTGGGATTCGTGTAGTAGGCCCCAAATGGTTAGGATAAGGCTCCGATGATAATGATGATTCAATTGATGGGGATATTAAAAATAACATTTGAAGACTTGTTGAATTGCTTTGCTTCTTCTTTTTCTTTTTGTTTAAATGAATTGCTTGTCTGTTCTTCAAAAAAAAATAATAATAATTGCTTGTTTGTTTTCTTAGAGTGATTTGATGTTGTTGGTTTTATTTCTCTTGGAGATTAGATTATTCTGTTTTTTTTTTGTCATTTACTGATTTTCACTGTCACTATTGAACTTTCATTTCTATCAAATTTTATTTGCCATGAGTTTGAAAGAAAACTGGAAATTATCCCAGACCCAGGGAGAAAGACTGAATAAGTTTGTCTTTTACATATTTCCATTTTTATTTTCTCCTTGTTTCATTTTATATTTGTTTTCAAAGGGGAACAAATTTTTTCCGAATATAAACACCAGAAGCCATTTGTCCTCTTTGGCTGAAACCTAACTCTTTATGTATTTCCCTCTCTTTGGGATTGCTTCGTGTAAGATGATTGGTGATGGCGGCCAATTAGGGCGAGGAATGCAGTCATATGGATATGGTGGTCAGTGTCCATTCTTTTATTTTCATAGTTCGGGTGAGAAATTATGGGTGGTTTAGCCGATTTTTTTTTTTTATAGAATGAGAAATTATGTATATTTTAGTGTATTTTACATTATTCGCCTCTTGTATATCTGGGGCAGTTTAGTTTAGTTTATTTTTATTTTTATTTTTTTTTATTTTTTACTTTAGTGGAGAAGACAACCGCTTCCCCGTTTTTTCAGATAGACATAGTGGGGTGGCGTTAGTGGGACTGGGGTTGTCAAGGATGCTACCACCAATATGAAGGCCCTTTTCCCTTTAGTGTTTTTTTTACTTGAATGGGTCTCATGGGTAATTTAATGACTTTCACTTGTATCATTGATTGAGTATTCACAGGTGGCAGATCGAAAACGAGATTGTGACTAACCTTAACCAAGGGTTTTCCGTATTGGGAAAAAGAGAAGATATTTGTTTGTTGATTTCATTGGATGGTTCGAATCCGTTGGATCTGCTTTTAAAAGAAAAGATTTAATAATCAAGTTTGAGGTTTAATGTTGATAGAAGTTACTTCCAAGCTCAATACTTTTGTTAAGTTAATTTAATAGATCAAAAGTAATTAGTTGGACTAATAAAAAAATTTCAAACATTTATTTTGCCTTCTTTTGTACTAAACTTAATTTTTTCATTAAACGAGCATGATTGTAAATGATGAGATTTGTTAACCATGACTTCAACAAAATACTTTCAAATCAATTATCTCAACCACTACTATTATAGATAGATAAAAAGAAAGAAGCTGAAACCCTAAAGACAGCATATCTCATTCGTCCATTTTCGAGTGTTCACATACTATACAATTTAAGACTTCAAATTGCATACTCTACATTCTAGGGTAGGTAAAGCGTAGTGTTAGGCTAACCTTACTTAAAAGGCTCTATGAGTTTTTTACAATCTTCCACAAATGGGTTTAAGTCTTTTTAAAGTTGGCGTAGCCTTTTAAGGAGAATTAACTATTTTTTAATATCGAACACTTTTTAATCTGTTTGGGCATTCCAAAGTCAAAAGACTGGAAAGCAAGAAAAACAGGCGCCATATCTTTTGAGGGAGCGACCTAGCCCAATATCGTCTTTGACCAGTAAGCTTCACGTGTAAAATCCATGTGAAAAGCTTGGATCCATGGTCAACAAGCCGTGATAAAAACTTATTCAAAATCGACGCAATAATAGAAAATTTATGTACGGACCAAAAATTTAATGGAACAGAAAAATCAAAAAGTTTATATAAGTGCGAGGCTCTTAACAGTCAAATTAGAGTACACCTTACAAATTTTACTAGAAGAAAGGTTGTTTCGTTACTCAAGTATCCTCAAATTGATCATCTCGATTTCAAGATGCATGGACATGAGAAAGAAATAAATTTCAACTTTTGGAAATAGGGCATCTAGAAATAAATTTCAACTTTTGGAAATAGGGCATCTTGTAATGTGTTTTGGATCATCAATTTTCAAGATTTTCAAGTTTTCATAGATTTGCTTGATCTATACTATGTTTAGATCTTTAAATTTTATATTGAGATAAAAATATATTTAAAGGCTATCACAAAGATTTCTAGTATTGAAACTACATTTCTCGGCACAAGCTGAAGGTACGTTTTACTTTGATTGTTTAGAGCCTTGGCTCTATAGAAACCGCACACAAAAAAATGGTTTCACAGCTATTTAAAAATTTCTCAAATTCTTTTATATTCATTTGATACCCAATTTGAAGATTGGGAGCTTGGGTCGAATCTTTTGTTTGAATCAGAACCCTTATAAAGATGCAACTTTGGAGTATAATTTTTATTTAAAAGCGGCAGTTGGGAGGTTCTAATTTTACGAGCAGGGTGGTTCGAAAGTTGAACATTTGAATTTCCTTGCAACCTTGGAGTATAATTTTTATTTAAAAACGGCAGTTGGAAGGTTTTAATTTTACCAGCAAGGTGGTTCGAAAGTTGAACTTTTGAATTTCCTTGCATATGCCGCACCCAGGATACGGAGCCATGTGAAGGTTGGACCTTCAAACCATTCCATTACAATGTTTTTTCGATTTTAGAGCTGTTTGAAAGTTGAAGTTTGGAACCTTTGTATTTTTTTTTTAATAAATAATCAGAGGTTCGAAGGTTGCACCTTCGAAATGGGTGACTTTGCCCTTGAAAAGGGAGGTTTGAAAATCACTAAACATACCAAATGTGTGGGCAGTTCAAAGGTATTTTCGGACCAATTATTAAATAAGACTTCATAAAAAAGACTTCATAAAAAGTGGATTATTTTTTAAGAGATTGCTACTGCCATACTATTTGTCTTTGTTAGAAAGAGCTCACGATTTGTTGCTAGTTATTAGATGTCAAATTGGATGGTTTGGGTGTAATTTTTTTAATTTGACTTATAAACACTCACAACCACCCGATTTGGAATTTAACGTAAAAATACTCACAACCACCCGATTTGAATTTTGATGTACAAACACTCAACCACCTGATTTGGAATTTGATGTACAAGAGTGATTGTAATCTCATTCTATATGTCATTTTAAATATGTGAATTTCCTGCTCAACAATGTTAAAACTTAACCAGGGTTATGATCATCAGTTTCTAAAGCAGTTTACTAAACGGTTTACATGGTCTTTACAAGTGAATGCATCTCAGACAATGTCATATCTTCAGAAGAATTACTTACACAAAAAAATATCTTGAAAAGAATTGATTGCATTGCACTCTAAAACCATAAATGAATCTTATAAAAAGCACAATACGTGACTGGTTGGTTGCAGAGTGGCGAAGTAATGCAAAAACCGCGGACTAAGCCGCACCAACACACCAAGGATCAGAAGAAGAAAGTGGGAGTTAGGGTTTGCTCTGTGTCTGAACCCATGCCAAGAAAACCAGCAGTGACTCCCAAACCAGTGGATGAAGACCTCTACAAGATACCACCTGAGCTCCTTCGACGATCTCGCAGAGTAAGATACCTACCCCTTTTCATGCCTTGTTCATTTTATCCCTTTTCTCTGTATTCTATGCCTTCTCGCCCAAAAAAAAAAGAAAGAAAAAAGCTCGCATTTTCATAGCCTCAAAAATACCGATGTGCTAATGGATATTCTTTTAGCTTCGGTGAACAGGTTGGCCGAGCCAGAACATGATGCGAACGATTCCCGTCCTGATTTTTATCATATCCAAAAAAAAAAAAACCCATTTGGTATATGACGATATCCTTTATTCTTAGCAGTTTATGGTCATTACTAATCCTAGATCCAAAACCGGCAGCTAGAGGTGTCTCAAAGCTTGAGAAATTTTTTTTGAGCGTTGAACATAGTAGATAGCACATCGTAGCCATAAAATTTCACATCTAACAACACATATTGGTTATACCCATCTTGTGCAAAGATAAACCCTCCAATTTTATATGCTTTTTTAGAGAAATGTGGGATTATGGGGGCCACTCGTCGAGGAAAAATAGGGAGCCTGCTTATTTTCGAGAGAAAGGAAGGTGATTAGGAATTTTCATAAAATAAAATAAAAAAAGAAAAAAGTGGAAGCTGACTAGGATGGGGTTCCCAAAATGGTCACATCATACATTGCTTTTATCGGATCAAGGATTTTTCATCAATTGTAAAAAAACCAAACACAAGAGGGTATTATTGTCTTTAAATAGGCTCCTTGGGGGGCAGCGTTCGTACATTTTTGCTTTTTGACTTGTCTCAACTTCCTTACCAAACGTAGGTGGTTTTGGTTAAGAAGAAAGTTACAGACGGCCCCATTTCTAGCCAACTTTTTTAGGCAGTGGGCCTTTGCCCCATTAAAAGCCATTGCTTTCATTTATTTATTTATTTATTATTATTATTATTATTATCATTCTCACTATTTTTTTACTTTTTTTGGGGACAGGAGTTTTAGCCATCGTTCCCACTAACACTATAAAAAAATTGTCTATTTAGGACGAGTAGAATCTTTTTAATGTATATAAAAGGTTTATAATTTTTTTTTTTATTTATATATCTTGAGGTCGGGATGATCAATTGGAGTTTTAGTTTCGGAAGACTCTTTTTTCCTGGATTTTTTATGCGTATTTTAATTGTATATTATAAGATTGAAACTTTATATAAACTTTTTCCTTGTAGGTATGGGTGTTGTTTTTATAAAGTTATCATCGTAAACCATCCAATTAAGGCACTCCTCCAAATTTTATCATAATATGCAAGTACAAAATTTGTTTAGGATCATTTCAAAATCTATTTTCATATCTAATTATAAAATTTTAAACTCTAAAAAGGGTTAAAATCAAGCAGATCTATAATCATATGAAAATCTTGAAAATGGACGGTCTAGATAAGAGATTACAAGATGTACTATTTATGGAACTCAAAATCGTTTTTTTTTTTTAATATTCATATATTTTATTGTCGAGATGATCAATTAGAGGGTTTTTCAACATTAAAAACAACATTTTCTGATGGATTTTTGAGGTGCATATGTAATTGTATATTTTTAAGGTCCTTTAAGTATTGTATATCTCAAGGAAAAAATTTATATATGTGCGAGGCTCTAAACAATCAAATTAGGCCACACCTCAAAAATTTCACTAAAAGTTGTTTTGATGCTCAAAGATCATCAAATTGATCATCTTGATCTCAAGATGAATGAACATGAGAAAAAAAATGGATTTCAATTTTTGGAAATAGGGCATCTTGTAATACATTTTTGGACCGTCAATTTTTAAAATTTTCAAGTTTTCAGAGATATGCTTGATCTACTCAATTTTTGAAGTCTTAAATTTTGTAATTAGAGATTAAAATATATTTTAAAGCCTTCACAAAAATTTTTAGTATTGAAACCATATTTCTTGACACTATTTGAAGATGTGCTTTACTTTGATGGTTTAGAGAGTCGGCTTTATACAAACCACACCTATATCTTAAATACTTTTAACAAAATTTATTAAAATATTTATAAGAGATTAACTATTTAACATTTTGCATGTTCATAACCATTCTAACTCAAAATCATGCATAGTGTTTCAAAATCAAATAAGAAAATATAAGTACGATGTTAAATTGTTTCTCTTATAGGATAATTTTTCCTATAAATTAATAATGTCAATGCTATTTATTTTTACACTCAACTTCCCAATAAAAGAATAATTTAATTAATCTAATATAAAAAAGTAAGAAACAAATTACCTTCATAATATAAAAAATAGTTTCTTTTTGCTCCATATCAACGAATGGTGGAGATTCATCATCCGAGGAGATACGGATAGCGTCCAACAACCCATATTAAAAAGTAACCATGGAAACTCAGAGGCCATGAAACAAAGCATTGAATATGTTATTTGAACCCTCATTAAAAAGTGACAATGGAAACTCAGAGGCCATGAAACAAAGCATTGAATATGTTATTTGATAATGCAGGAATTTATATATGAGAAAGCTTTCTATGCTTCTCTTACAACATAAAGCTTATATATTCTCCTTATCCAACCATCCATTCTGAATAGAGGTTAAGATTGCCGCAATCACAATGTCGCATCTCTAAACTATATTATTTTTAAAATTTTTTTCTATAAATTATTGTGATACCAAATTTTGTTTGTCCAATCCTCTATTAAACTTGCACTAGAGAAAAATATAAAAACAATATTTTCAATAAAATAAAATGATCAAAATACTTTTAAAATCTTAATATTTTTTATAGGTGCCCTCCGATGGTACATACCAAATTTAATATTCATACAATTTGTATATAAAAAAAATTAAATGAAGTATTTTGAGACATTGGATCTAAGATCAAACAGTGAGTGGCTTTTTTTATCAAAATTGGATGGTTGGATGGTAGGGGAAGCATAGATCTTCTATGTTATAGAGGAAATCTAGAAACCTTTCCCTTTTATATATATATATATCTTATGAGGTCTTATATCATGGGACCATTTATTTTTGGCTCCATTGGATGGTGGTGGATTGATATCGGATCCCACCCCCATACATAATTTATGTCTTTTATTTATTGACAACCTACCCTCACCATCATAAATAATTTAGGGAAAATAGTTTCATACACTCTAATTCGGTATATGATTTCTCGATAGACCCACACATTTAAAATGTATTTAGCAGCATCAACTTTCCCAAAATTCTTTCTACTAACCCTTCAAACCTATAGACCGAAGTTTCATACAATGTTTACGTCCCAAAGAAATGTTGAAATGGCACTATCTTTCTCACACTAGCTTTCAAAATATTTTCATGCACTCTAATTCGGTATATGATTTCCAAATAGACCCACATATTTAAAATGTACTTAGCAGCATCAACTTTCCCCAAACCTGTAGAATGGTGTTACATATAATGTTTCCATCCCCAATAAATATTGAAATGATATTTTCTCACTCTAGCTTTTCCATTTTTCTTCCCCTTCTCTTTTTCCTCTAGGCACTCTCTTTCTCTCTAGTTTTTCTCCTCTCCCCTCCCTCTGCATCTCTCATACTCCCTCTTTTCCTCCAACCTCTGTCTCTTCCTCTCCCCCCTAAACCTCTCTCTCATGCCCTCTCTCCCTAAGCTCCTTCTCTCTTTACCCCCAGCCCCTCTCACTCTCTTTCTAAATCCTGGCTCTTTTTCTCATACCCTCGGCCCTAAACCTCTCTTTTTCACA
Organism: Amborella trichopoda; assembly: GCF_000471905.2. Next base: position 1,869,854 of record NW_006498549.1, on the reverse strand, counting down.
CTTTTTCCCCAAACTCTTTTTTTTCACCCTAACCCATCTCTCTTTCTTAACCTTACAATAGACAAATAGATAGAGCCAAAGAGAACCAGGTGAAGGCCAAAATGAGTTAGCAATTCCCGTCCAATGGCAAAAGAAGCATACAGACAAATGAGTTGGCAACGCCCGTCCAATATGGCAAAAGAAGCATAGTGACAAGATAGAAGTGGTTTTGTTTTTGGAAGGTAAAAGACATGAAAGGTTTGTTACGGTTGGATGGGATAGGGGAATGACCCAGCTAGAATAAGAAAACGAGAGAGATGGCACGTGTTATTTTGAAAATTGTTTGAGATAGAAATATATAATAAAAGGGGTTCAATGAGTTCAGGGGGTTAGTTGAAAGACTTCTCGCAAAATTAATGCCACTAGATGCATTTTAAATTTACGAGTCTTCCAAAAAATCGTACACCAAATTAGAGTTGTATGAAGATATTTTCTCAATAATTTGTCTTTTGTGGATAACCTCCCCCAAATTCCAGCACAATTCCAAAAAGAGTACTAATTGAATTAAGAAAGCCATTGCCCCAAATTTGGTTATAGACACGAGTGGTTAAAACTGAGGCATCAATCCTATGGTCCATTGCTCTTTGTGTTTTGTCTATTCCTCTAACACCATGAGCTTTTTTATTTGTGCAGAACAAATTTATGGACCTTCTATCGGGAATGTGCGGATGCCAAAAGATTTAAAACTGAGGGCAACATAAGTTTGTTAGTATTACATACATGCAAAGAAGCATGAGTTCGTCAGTATTATTGTACATTCATATTGTATTATTTAAGCTTTCTTAGCAATTGATGTGTATTATTCTGCCCCCCTCCCCCGCCAAAAAAAAAAAAAAGAAAAGAAAAAAGAAGTAGAATTGTTATCCAGGTTTCATTTGTGGGCAAAACCATTAGGGGTCGTTTGTTTCATATGAAAATAATTCAGAATTTTTTTCATACGAAAATAGAGGTTATATTTGTTTGGTTCGTACTTTTGAACATGTGAAAATTTATTCTATGTGATAAATATTTACCAAAATCTCGAATGACGAAAGAGAAAAATGTTTGCCCTTGGACCCAAATTAAACTACCTTAAAAATTTAAGTTTTAGAGAGAGACTATCTCAAAATTTTTAGAGAGAAACAATCTCAAAGTTTTAAGAGATAAATTATATCTAATTTCAAGTTTTACAGAGAAAAACTATCTTAAAAGTTTTAGAGATAAAAATTATAAAAACTTTTAGAGAGCAGGCCTATTTTAAAGTTTTTAGAGAGTAAGTTATTTTAAATTTCAAATTTTTCAGGAGGGTGTTAGACGATTTTATTATTTGTTAGATGTTTTTATTTCAAATTTTAAATCCCTATAATAAAAGGATCTCATTTGGCATGTATAATTATACATTTTTGGATCAATGAATGAAATATTAATTCTCCAAAAGTTAACATGGTATTAGAGCCACCGCCGCCTCTTCCCCTTCCTCTACCTCCGTTGAAGCCATAGCTTCCCCTTCCTTTGTGCTCTCATCTCCTCCTCCTTCATCTTCTTGCCACCTCGTACTTTCTCTCTCTAGATCCGATATAAGCAGAGCCAGAGTGGGTGTTCATTTCACCACCATTGTTGCTCCATTGAGGACATGTAGGCCGGTCATCATGGCTACCTCCCCACAGCAACAATATCTCTCCTAATCAAGCAATCTATGTCTCTCCCTCTCTCGTCTCTGAAAGTTATATCCGAGATTCAAACCCATCGAGAAAGGGAAATCCACACAAAGAACCCATGTTCTCCCATACCACATTTCCCATTCTCTCATTAGAAAATGCCCCACTACTCACCAGAATCTGATAGTGAGCCCCTTCAACCGCCTCTACTTTGAAATTCAAATTCCGGCCAATCTATTGAAGTCCCACAAGACCCACAACTTAGTCTGGGAAGGTCCTACGGATAGCACCATTGCCAGATTCCATTGGTGCTCTGTTTGGGCGGGGCACCAACTCAAATGGCAATGTGAAGGCAAATTTGTTGCCTTTCCCTACCTCTGAAGCCACTTCTGTGCTCACTCCTGCTAACTCTACTGTCCTCTTAGAGGAGTAGAGACCGAGACCAGTGCACCAACAGCTTGGAGGGAGCTAGGTTTGATATGGGAATAGGGCTTGATGAGAGTGGAAATATCTTCCTTGCTTATGCCTCCACCTGTGTTCTCACCTGATAGCCTCACCTTCAAACTTGGCTCATGTCCACTGTGCTGATGGTTATAGAAGTGCGAGATATCTGGTGCTTGGAAGAGTTGGAGAGAAAGTTTGCCAATACCTGGCGCACCCGATGACTCTATTTCCTATTTGCTACTCTATTTGGCTCTCTCTTATTTCCCTTTTAATACATCTGAAATTTTCTCCAAAAAAAAAAGAAAGGGAAAGCCCATAAATTCCTTGGTACTTGTATTGCATTGACGCAATTCCGTCAAATTTCCTTATTTATTGCTATTGCCATGGATAACCAAATACCTTCGCTTTCTGAAAACTCCACCAATGTCATCCTTGGTGGGAACACTATGACTAATGGTAATAGTTTTTCTTCCTCTGTTATTGATTTCACTAGCCTTTTTCATTTGACCAACAATGACAATCCTCGCAATATTTTTGTCTCTCACACCTTTGAAGGTGAGAATTATCCACAATGGAGTTGAGCTATGACCACTGCTTTGAGTGCCTTTGTGGATGGTTCTTTTATCATACCTCTCATCTCTTCTTCTAATCAACTTCTATGGAAAAGATGCAATAACATGATCCGATCCTGGATCCAAAATTATGTCAATAAAGAGATTGCTAATAGTATTTTCTATGAAATTATTGCTCAAGGCATATGGGATGATCTGAAAGATCAATTTTTTCAAAGCAATGCACCTCGTCTCTTTAAGTTACGTTGAGATCTTGCACTTGTTTCTCAAGGTTCTTCTACTATTTCAGCTTATTACACCAAACTTAAATATCTTTGGGAAGAATTTGCTTTTTATACCCCTCTTCCACCTTGTTCTAGTGGGTTGCATCACTATCTACAACAGGACAGATTAATTCAATTTTCCATGGGACTCCATGAGTCTTATCACCCAATTCGAGGCCAGGTCCTTCTCATGGACCTTCCTAATGTCAATAGAGCTTATTATCTTCTTCTTTAAGAAGAAAAGTAGCGCCAGGTGGCTATAAAAACAATTCCTTCAGAATATGCGATTGCCTTTGTAGTCAACACCACTACAAACCGCCAACCCCAGCATCCTTTCAACAATACCGACAAAGCAAAAGGTCCTCGCAAACAACGGCCCAAATGTAATCATTGTGGCTAAGTAGGCCACACCATTGACACTTGTTATGTTCTTCATGGTTATCCACCGGGCCAGCGATTCCACCAACCAGATAAAGGGACATTTTCTAAGCCTACAATAAATGCGAAAAACATTGTTGCTGCAAATTCAAGTCAAAGTAACCCACAATTTAGACAGGATCAATATCGTCGCTTGCTCTCTATGCTTACTGAATGTAATGCACAACCAATGGTCAACTTTGCAAGTAACTCCACATCCTCTCCATCTTCTATTCCTCTCCATCTTCTATTCCTCTCCATACTTGGATTATAGACTCATATACTTCTGATCACATGATTTTTGATACATCTTTGTTTCATTCCTCTACACTTGTTTCTCTCATAGCACTTGTCAAACTTTCAAATGGCTCTTTTGCTTCAGTAACTCATATTGGTTCTATCGTTTTAACACATACACTTTGCTTACATCAAGTATTGTGTGTCCCTTCTTTTGGATTCAATTTAATTTCCATCAAGAAACTTACTGCATTCTATCCCTGTTCAGTGACATTTTCTCACGATATGTGTATTTTTCAAGACCAGTACCAGAAGACGACGATTGGAACAGCTAAGCAGCTTGGTGGCCTTTACTATTTTGAATCCCCTCCACTGACTCATACTGCTCTCTCGTCCATTTCAGTTGGTTATGATCTATGGCATAGACATTTAGGACATGTTTCTTCTACTCGTTTAAATTTGTTAGCTAAGACTGTTGATGGGATCTCTGTTTTCACCCCTAGTCATTGTGATATTTGTCCTTTAGCTAACTAAACAAACAAGATTACATTTCGTTTCGAGTTCTATTTCATCTACTGCACCTTTCGATTTGATTCATTGTGATATTAGGGGAGGTTATTCCACTCCTTCCCATTGTGGAGCTCGTTATTTTTTACCTCTTGTTGGTGATTTTTCTCGTTCCATGTGGGTATTTTTATGCAAAACAAATTTGAGGCTCCATCCTTATTAAAATACTTTTTTGCATTTGTAAATACTCATTTTTCATGCACTATTAAGCACATAAGGATAAATAATGGCTCCAAATTCTTTTCTCGTTCTTTTCAATATTTTGTTAAAGAATATGGGGTCATCCATCAATATAGTTGCGTTTACACATTGCAACAAACAGTGTTGCCAAACGCAAACATCGCCACATATTTGAAATGGCGCGTGCTTTGCACATTCAAAGTAATATTGCGCTTACCTTTTGGAGAGATTGCATTATTATTGTCACATATTTAATGAACCGGTTATCAATTCCTTTATGATCGAATAAATCCCCATTTTAAGTATTATTTAACAAGTAGCCATCTTACTCTCATTTGCGAGTTTTTGGTTGCCTTTGTTACGTTTATACCCTTGCTTAAAATTGGGATAAGTTTAACCCTCACGCACGCAAATGTGTTTTCCTTGGTTATCCCCATGCTCAAAAGGGCTACCGTCTTATTGACCTATCCACAAATTCTATTTTTACTTTTCGTGATGTAGTATCTCATGAGAATATTTTCCCTTATCAAAATCTCCATTACAATGATTCTTTTGTCATTTTACCATTACCAATACCCGATGACTCCCTACCCCTTGATTCACATGATGCCCCAAACACTACTGATCTCATCACTTCCCTACCCAATTTCCCTATTTCTCCTCAACAAGACCAATCTCATGACCCACCACCCACTTCTGTCCCAACACCAATCTCTATACCACCTATTTGACGTTCTCAACATGCTTCTCAGCCACCTTCTTAATCGAAAGACTTTCACTGCTCTCACACCAAGCTTGGAGCTTCTTCCACATCTTTTTCTCACACTGGTTTTCCAAAAGGTACAAATCATCCTCTATCCCATTTCATTTCTTATCAGAACTTGTCTCTCTCCCGTAAGTGTTTTGTTTTAACCATCTCTTCTGTTCAGGAGCCTACCTCCTATTCTCAGGTTATGCAAAACCCCAAGTGGCAATGCAATGTGAGCTTCAGGCACTTGAGAAGAATCATACCTGGACCCTTGCTGCTTGACCTCATGGGGAAACTCCCATTGGATGTAAATGGGTATATAAAGTCAAGTACCGATCTAATGGTACCATTGAATGCTACAAAGCCCGCATTGTTGCCAAGGGTTACACCCAACATGAAGGATTAGACTACCATAAGACCTTTGCACCCGTTACAAAGTTGGTCATTGTTCGCTGTTTATTAGTCATTGCTTTAGTTCGTAACTGGATTTTGCACTAATTAGATTGGCATAATGCATTCCTTCACGGTGACTTGGAAGAAGAGGTATACATGAATCTTCCTCCGGAATTTTCTCGACAGGAGGAGACAAGGGTTTGCCGGTTACACAAATACATATATGGCCTCAAGAAGGCATTCCGTCAGTGGTTTGCCAAGTTCTCCTCAGCCCTTATTGTTGCTGGCTTTACCTAATCTAAAGCGAATTATTCCTTGTTTATTCGGAATTGTCGTGATGGTTTTTTGATAATTTTGGTTTATGTCGATAATATCATTGTTACAGGCACCAATTCACGTGCCATGCAGTCTCTCAAATCCTTCTTACATTGTTACTTCCACCTGAAAGACCTTGGCCTTCTAAAATATTTCCTTGGTCTTGAAGTGGCACGATCTAAACAGGGTTTATGTATCTCACAACGCAAATATACCCTTGAGATCATTGACGAAATGGGTCTCCTTGGTGCCCATCCTGTTCACCTCCCCATGGAGTAAAATCTCAAACTGCATCATGATCATGATGTACTCCTTTCTGATCCCACCATGTACCGTCATATTGTAGATCGTCTCATTTATCTAACTCTCATTAGACCAAACATTGTTTATGCTACTTATATCCTTAGTCAATATATGAGTCAACCGTGGCAACCGCTTGGTGAAACAGCCTTACGCCTTGTTCAATACTTAAAACTTGTACCGGGACAAGGTTTATTTTTTCCCTCAGACAACCCTCTTCAGCTTCGAGTTTTTTGTGACTCTGATTGGGCAAGTTGCCCTGATACCTGCCACTCTACCACTGGTTATTATGCTCTTCTCGGTCATTCTCTTATATTTTGGAAAACTAAGAAGTAACATACCGTTAGTCAATCTTCAGTCGATGCTGAATACCGAGCTATGGCTACTGCCAGCTGTGAGATCACCTGGTTACGTTCACTGCTATATGACTTAAGAGTTCCTCAACCACCACTTGTCGTTCTCTATTGTGACAATCAAGCTGCATTATACATTGTTGTCAATCCTGTGTTTCATGAACGGACAAAACACATCGAGCTTGATTGTCACTACATTCGAGAAAAGATCCAAAATGGAGTTCTTCGAACCTCTTATATTCTAACAACACGGCAGCTTACTGTTGTATTTACTAAAGCTCTTAGTCGTGACCAATTCAATTTTTGATTATCAAGTTAGGTGTTCTCGATATTACGCGCTCCAACTTGAGGGAGAGTGTTAGACGGTTTTATTATTTGTTCGACGTTTTTATTTCAAAATTGTAGATCTCTACAATTAAGGGATTTCATTTAGCTTGTATAATTATCCCCTTTTGGGTCAATGATTGAGTATTGATACTCCAAAAGTTAACAGAGAACTATCTCAAAATTTTAAAGTAGAAAAACTATCTCAAAGTGTAAGTTTTAGATAAATTATCTCAAAATTTTTAGGGTGAGAAACTACATCAAATTTGAAGTTCCAAAGAGAGAAATGAACAAAATTTTAAGAGAGAGAAACTGTTTCAAAGTGTTCAGAGAGAGAAGGTATATCGACATTTAAATTTTAAATAGAGAAATCATCTCAAAAAATTTTAGAGAGAAAAACTATCTAAAATTCTTTTACTGTTAAATAGAGAAACTTTCTTAGAATATTTAGAGGAAGAAATTATATCAAATATTAATTTTTAGAGAGAGTAACTATCTTAAAGTTTTTAGAGGGAGAAGCTATCTCAAATTTGAAATTTTTGAAGAGAGAAACTATCTCAAAATTTAAATTTTACAAACAAATTATCTCAAAATTTAAGTTTTACAAACAAATTATCTCAAAATTTAAGTTTTACAAACAAATTATCTCAAAATTTGTAGAAGGAGAAACTATATCAAATTTCAAGTTTTACAGAGAGAAATGGTCGCAAAATTTGTAATGAGAGAGACTATCTTAAAATTTTGTACAGAGAGAGACTATTTCAAAGTTTTTAGAATAAATATTTGTCAAATTTCAAAATTTTAAAGCAAAACTATCACAAATTATTTTTAGAGAGAAAAACTATCTCAAACTTTAAGATTTAGAGAGAGAAACTATTGATCAAAATTTTTGCTTTAGAGTTGGGAACTATCTACAAATTTTAAGAGAGAGAAATTATCTTAAAATTTTTGGAAATTATCGCATATGCCTATATTTTAAGGAAATTGGAAAAAAAAAACCCCAACTTTCCAAAACCTCGCCCACACCTTTTTTTTCCATTTTCGTTATTCTTTGGACAAAACTACCCTTTACGATAGTCTCCGCAAATCATTATGATAATGTAATTACTGTTACAAATTAAGATATTATTATGGTATTTTTAATACCGTAATAGTTTAAAAAAATATTACGGTAAGTATAATACTGTAAGGAGAAAACAAAGTATTATGATATTCTTAATACCGTAATGTTAATTATGGTAATATACAACTTATTCTCTACAGCATTCTTATTGCCGTAATGTTTTACCCAATGGTTTAAAAAACGGATCGGTGACCCAGATCGGGCTTCCAAAAAACCGATCCGGATCGGCGAATCGGCCATCCGGATCGGGAATCGGGTGAATCGGTCAGAATAAAGCTTCAAAAAAATCCAAAAAAATTATTAAAATTCATTATAAATATTGTTTTTTAGGAATTCAATAAGAAATGAAGGTACTCCATTAAGAATTTTCATGTTTTGAATGAATATGCGAATATTGATATGTTCTTTCCCTGCATGAACCGCCATTCAGCATTTAATTTACATCACACAAAAGGATAAACATATAACTATCATGGAATAAGTATATCAACCTACATGGACTACAATAAAGCATAAAATTAGTAACATATGATCTAAAAATAAAATGATAGACGACGTTATTGTTCTTCTTCGTCACGCTGGTGCCATTGATTGAATTCGTTTAACAATTCATTGATTCGATCTAAAAACGAATC